>VUQI01019406.1:3123-21111 GCA_015106735.1 Paratilapia polleni | reverse complement strand
TCGAGTCTCCAATTCATTGAGCCTGGCCTCCAAAGCTACAAACTGGCTACATTTATTACAAGTATCATTATCAGTAAAGGAGGCCGAGGAATAACTAAACATTAGACACACAGAGCAGGAAAGAGGTGAGACAGGAGAAGCCATGCTGATAGTGATTCGGCTACGAGCTAAGCTAAAAGCTACGCTAAGCTAGCGGATCCCTAAAGACACAAGGAGTGAATGATATGAATATAATTTGCAGGTGATTCACCAGAAGTGTGCTATTAATAAAGCACGTGTAGGTTACACTATGAAAATAAGTCAATATGTGAAAGTTCGTAGTTAGTTAATCAAGCTACACAAGTTAGGCCGCACAACAAGCACCACTGTGCAATGCAACAGGAACAGGAAGTGATACAATACCCAGCAACAGGAACAGGAAGTGATACATATAGTGCTTAACAGATTTAATAAATCTGTTAAGCACTATATGTAACTGCACCGCTCAAAAACTTTGCTTTGAGGTTGGTTGAACTCACCATTAGGAGAATTTTAATTCTCTATAAGCCTGGGATAGTGGTATGATCCTAAAAGAGTACTTTAGACTTGTTGATGTTATATAAAACTTACAAGTAAGCCTGCTTACCTGTTCTCAGACAGTTTAACACCGCTGAGGTTGCAGCTGAAAGAATTCAGTAACACTGTCGTTTAAGTGAAGCCAGATAAGTAACACATATCCTGGATATGTTGAACCTGCTTTGTAGCACGGGCTTGAGGTATTGCAGCTTTTGCTGCACACCTTTAAAGTGGAAACATAAATGAATAAAAACAACTCAGAACAATCACACGAGGGTTCCTGCAGCATCGCTGATTGCACCCCTAAAAATTATTTTTTTGCTATCAGTTATTTTCAAGGTCAAAAATGGACCAAAACTGAAACATTCAGAGAATGTGCACGTGCTGTGTATTCATGATATCAAAGATGATCAAATGATGAAAATAAGTAAAGTGAATGTGAATCAGGGAAATGAGAGCAAAGCTTCATCACTGCCTGCTCGTGTTGCAGATTTCTGGATGTCTGAGCTGAACCAGCAGGCTAAGAACCAGGACCTGGTTTTGGATCAGGACCACATGTACCTGTATCTAAACCCTGTTCCTGTGGAGGACAGACCCAAAGACCTGAACCCCTCCTCCTCTCCCTCCAAACACGACATCTCCACCAATCAAAACATCACCTCCTCCCTGCAGAACGGAGAAGCCTCACAGAAGGTCAGCGCACAGGTCAAATGTCAAACTAAAACCAGCCAAGAGATAAAATACAAGCGCCCCCCACCCCGACCCCCCGGCCTGGGCTCAGGGTCCGGGATGGGCCACCTCTTCTCCCCCCCTCCCTCCTCACTTCAAACATTATCTTCTGAAACTCCAGAAGCTGAGAGAAAAGAGGAAGGAAAGGGAGGAGTAGTGGAGAGAGAAGAGAGGAAGTCAGTTTCAACATCACCTCCTCCGTCGAGGCCTCCCGTCCCTCCGCAGAGCCGAGCTGCTCCCCCTCTGCCTCCTGCTCCTCTCTGTCGCACCTCTTCTTCCAGAAAAAGCTCAGAGCGAGCGGCAGGAGAAGGGACAGAGAGAGAGAAGGGACAAAATGCTGCAAAGAAAGCTGAGAGAGAGGAGGGAGGAGAGAGAGGGGACAAAACAAAAAGTAAGTCAGGTCTGCTGTTTGAACACGAGAACAGCAGCCAGCATCCAGAGGAGGAGGCACACAAGGAGGGAGAAAGGAGAGGCAAGGAGGAAGAGAAGGAGGACAAAGTGAAAACCAGCTCCCAGTGCCCGCCGCCGGGAAAGAAACCGTCCCGCCCCGTACCTCCACCAAGGAGGAAATTAGGCTTCCCCGACTCACCGGTATGCCCCAGCCAGGCAGGAGGAGCCAATCAGAGCTCTGGGATTAAAGTGCCCCCTACATCCCCGGCACGGCGGCCAGATGTGTCGCTGTACTCACCACAGGGGGGCGCCATCCTGGGAACCAACCTTGACTCCAGCTCCACCAGCAGCGCAGAGGAAGATGGAGAGCTGAACCAGGACCTGGAGCAAAACCACAAGTAGGTCTGAGTCCATCAGCTGGGCTGGGTAAGAGCCTGGCTGCACGCTTCCTAGTGGTCAGTCATGGTACTACAACAAAAAAATCCCCCATATTCCCCACAGACAATTTATAAAAGAAACGCCTACACACTCACAGTGCTGCTCACAGGACGCCTCCAAACATTAAAAAAATATTTTCACTCTTTCTGTAATGAAGTTTTAGTCCGTGGAGGTTTCATATGTGTAAAACCTGCTGAGCATGTACGCAGTACACTTAATATTTCTGACGTCTCCACTGAGCTCAGCGGGAATCCTAGATGGGTCCTCGTGTGACACGCTCTGATCCCGGGGCATCATTTACTGCCTTTTTGTCAGATCCCGCCTGCATCTAGCTGTTATGCATGAGGTGTTGATTTAGCAGAGGCCTTTGTTGGCCACTGAGAGATAACGGTCTCATTTTAGAGACCCACCAAGTCCACATTAGGAGGCTGGGTGGGTGGTTGTGACATATGTTGCAGTGGCTCTTGTAGTTTTGGACCTTTGCATTTTGCAGTTTGTTTCAGTCCCAGTGATTTGTGTAATTTTCATTATATATTATATTTTTTGTTTACTTTAGGTCCTTTAAGTATATTTTAAAACTCTTGAACTGTTACTTAAGTCTGATTATTACTTTACCTCCTTGTTCTTGGTTCAAAAGTGTGAAAAACAAAAGTCCAAACAGGATACAGACCATGGGCTCTTGAGCAGCAACACTGTGACTTATTCCATTGCCATTCCTCCAACATCTAATGTGGACTTTGTAGGACTCCGACATCGGACAGAAACCTGTCCGATATTGGAGCACACATAGGCCGAAAGACACCCTGTCCATTCAAATGCATGGGCACCTTCTGTTCTTCTTAATCCATCAGTCAGATTTTGAGGAATATTTTCCATCTATTTGAATTTTACACCACCAAATGTTGGACTGTTGACAGAAGGCCGGTTGGGTAACTCGGATAACACCAAACTCAGACCCGCCCGACATCATCACGCAGTGGAGATTCATCAGACCAAAATAAAACTTCATTTATTTATTATCAGTGCAACACACAAAGTGTAGTCCAAGTTTTCATGCAGACGCTCCTGAGGTGTCTGAGCTGAACGTTCAGCTCTGGTTCTACCAACAAAACGCTGGCATGTGAGTGGATGTTCATACAGTTCATCAAGAGGAAGAGGGGCTCCAAATGCCACATTGAATGTACCCATAACATCACTACACATTTAAAAAATGTTGTAAAGGGGGGGGAAATGGAACGATGAGACTTTGTTAATCTTAGCTCCTCAGCTGGTCATCCTATGGTTTCAGATTTTGTACACCTCCTTTCAGACGACACATTTTTCACACGTTTCCAACCACTTTAAACCACTTTGACTCTTTCTAACACAAACAATAAGATGTAAGGTCTCAGATTCTCAGGCTGCACACTGCAGATGCTACAAATAGCCTGCATGTAGAGCAGGTATGCAAAATATAACCCTGGGAGGAACTTTGTGCAGAGATGAAATCAAAAGGTTTTGAGATAAATGTAGAAACATATAAGACACCACTCCTCAGTGGTGTCTCAGTAAAGACTGGAGCTCACAGTCAACTGGTTGAGGTCACGGTCAACTGGTACCACTATGCTGGTCAAAGGGAATTCAAAGTCCTGAGGGATGCTTTGCAGGAAGTTTATTAATTTAAACATCTCTAAAGTGTGTGACACGGACAGCATGATGGAGAGGTAAGGAAAAACTAAAGGCTTTCCTTTGTTTCCAGCCGCCTCGAAGAGCGTTGCAGCCACAAAGCAGTAGTAAGAAGAACCCCCACCACGGTAATGTTGGACCGAGCTCGCTACCGCCTGTCCACTGTCCTCACAGGACTCATCAGCCACGACCGCCGCCTAACGCAGCGCATCGTAGAGCTCGCCAGGGACCCTTTCAGCTACTTTGGTAATCTGGTGAGTGCACAGAGTTGGAAACCTCCCTGCCCGAACTTTCAGTTCAGTTCTGCTTCCTCTGGACGGTCCCGTCATGTCGTGAGTTTTCATGCTTTGTGTTTAGGTGAAAGAGCACCGCACATTCACCTTGGAGACGATGTCGAGTCACTCGTCCTCCACCGAGATGTTGCAGGAGATCAGGCAGATGATGACTCAGCTGAAGAGCTACCTGCTGCAGAGTACCGAGCTGCAGGCCATGCTGGAGCCACAGCACCAGTACACACAAGACAAACTGGGTAACTTAACACCAACTTCTGTTTTATTTACTCTGGTTATTTTTAAATTGAGCTCTTTAAGTGTTATGTGGTACTCACAATTTGGGGAATTTGGAGAACAGTCATTTCCTGTAACTTTGCATACATTGCACTACATCATCTTTTTTGTGGGTGAGAAGAAATAAACTCTGACGTCAGCTTGCAGAAGTCTGAAAAGACTAATGCAAAGAATTGTATTGTAGACACGTGGGACAGTGACCCATACAGTAATCCAGGATAACTCTCCAGGTTTTTAACCATTTGCTTTTAGTATATTGCTTTTCAGTTCTGGATTGAAAAGCAATAGAGTGGGGTTATTTTCTATCTGTAAAGACAGAAATAAGATGTTGGACACTGTGTGCTTGTGCCTGCAGAGAACATAGTCGAAGCTGCTCTGTGTAAAAGTGTACTGAAGCCCCTGAGGGAGCCGATCTATCAGAGGCTGGAGAAGCTGCACACCAGCGACAACAGCCTGAAACAACTGGCTCAGAACCAGGTGGGACACCATTACTGGTGCAGTGATGATATTACAGATTTGCTTCAGCTGCTAAAACTTCATTCAGTGCTCTACAGCAGTGACTCCCAGTCTCTGTCATCAGCCTGTCACATGGACCCATGAACACCTCATTTAACTGTATCTGAGCTACTTTCAGCTTATCATTGTTCCGTTATGGTTAGTGACACATCTCAACTATTTATCTTTACCATTTCTACCACACTACTGCTTGCCATACTTTTAGCTAATAATTTCCAACTTGTTATTTATAGTTTTAGAAAATCTTATCCATACTCAGTATGATCAGAGCTGCCTTAATTCTTCATGGCACAGATTCAACAAGGTGCTGGAAACATTCCTCAGAGATTTTGGTCCATGTTGACATGACAGCATCACACAGTTGCTGCAGATTTGTCGGCTGCACATCTAGGATGTGAATCTCCCGTTCCACCACATCCCAAAGGTGCTCCATTGGACTGAGATCTGCTGACTGTGGAGGTCATCTGAGTGCAGTGAACTGTCATGTTCAAGACACCAGTTTGAGATGATCTGAGCTGTTTGAATTGGTGTGTTATCCTGCTGGAAGCAGCCATCAGAAGATGGTACACTGTGGTCATAAAGGGATGGACATGGTCAGCAACAATACTCAGGTAGGCTGTGGGGTTTAAATGATGCTCAGCTGGTACTGAGGAGCCCAAAGTGTGCCAAGAAAATATCCCCCACAGCATTACACCAAAAACAACATGAACCATTGATACAAGGCAGGATGGATCCATGCTTTCTTTTGTTTACACCAAATTCCAGACAACATTTTTCCAATCTTCCATTATCCAATTTAGGTGAGCCCATGCGAATTGTAGCCTTAGTTTTCTGTTCTTGCTGACAGGAGTGGCACCCAGTGTGATCTTCTGCTGGGACCAGGTCTGTAGCCACTCGCAGTCAGTTGCCATCTTCAAAGCAAATTTGGTGTGTCAACAGGGCAATAAGAGGGAGTCAGTCTGCTAGCAGTCTGCTATCAGTTTGAGATTGAATGATGTCAAGTTGGCATTTACTTGCAATCTGTTTGTGATAATACGGTGATTAACCGTAATAAATCAGCAAAAATCTACAAATCAGCAAAAAAGTCTACATACACAGAAATTCACATTAACTACTTACATTCAGGGCCCAGTCAGAACCTCGCAGGTTTGAAACAAAATATAATTTTTCAGTAATTCCTCCATAAATAGTGATGTAGTTGCTGCAGGATGGAGATTTAACAGCAAAATGACATAGGCGGTCGGCAACCTTGCTTTTGTATACGAATTTCACCAGAATACAACCAGTTGGCAAACAGTTGACTCGACACTGCTCTTGCAAAGAGATTTGTTGCAGATGAGTTGCGCTTATCGGCTCAGACTGACGCAGATTGATTGCAACGTGTTGGTAATCTGTCTGTTTATAAATTAGATGGCAATTATTTGCAAACCTTCATCAATCTGTCTAAGAGTGACTGCAGTCAGTCCAAGTCAGACTGCGATTGTTTGGGGACAGGTTGCCTCCCACAAGGCGACCTGTGCAATCAAAAGTGGGCATGCAGAGGTTGAGGGTGTTGCACACTCAATCTCTGGATGACCAGTTGGTCATCGCAGCTACTTGCAAACAGTTGTCAAAAGCAAAAAATTCAGTGCAATCACTGGGCAACTTCCAATTTTTCCGAGTCGCAGAGAGATTGCTGTCCTATTTTTACTCTAGTGTGATGGAGCCATTAGTGAAGTTTCACTATGAAGCATCAAACTGAGCAAATTGACTGTCGCCATCTTGGTGTATTAAAACCAGACAAGACAAACGGGGATGGATTTGACTGGGGAACTGAGGAACACTGCTTTGCACTAAAGCAACCCTGTTTTATCCTCCTTTTTGGTTCTAATGGGCACCATGACTTACAAAGTGAACATCATGTTCTTGTCGGTACGACTTCAAATTAGAGATTGAAATCGTAAACTCATCTGGAAAATATTCATTGCAGTCACAAATCAAGGGAGCCGAGGACCGTTTTCTCATATACTCTATTTAGCTTGTCTTGTTTTTGCAACCAGAGGAGTTGCCCCCGGCTGGCCATTAAAAAGAATGCAAGTTTAAGGGACTTCCACACTTTTCTGATCAGGAAGCTAAATATATGTTTTATAAATGGCCTATGATTAGCTGTAGAGGGCTGTCCACGTAAAACTTTACATCAACCAATTCATTTGTCATGCTAACTAAAAGTTGACAGCTAATGAACGTACCAAGCTTTGATTGTCTAAATAACTCTTTAAACTATTGTCCACCCCATCAAATGTCACGCAACAGTATCCCTCTTTAGTTTATGTAATATGTTCATGGTTATTTTGCCGGTCATTGCTACAACTTGCTGAATTTTACTGACATTCAGTGGTCTCTAGTCGCTAAATTGCTACTAGACTCTTACTTTTTGTACGCTCCTTACCTCCAGTGCCTAACACACTTTTATTGTTCAAATGACAGGAAATCAGTCAAATAATGAACCTGAAGCGACCCACCCAATGGGCCATAAAATACTGGGGATAATCCCTTCAATGCACAGGAAAACTGTATGCCGAGATCACAGTTGAAGCTGCAGTCGGTCTGTAAACTGTGATGGATGTTGCAACAGACAGTTTGGTTTATATAATTTTATGGCTCCCTTTGGCTAACCTCAGGGTTTGTTTACTGTCATGTGCTTCTAATTGCCAGCTTTAGCGTCACTACATTAACAAGTATTAACCCAATAAAACAGTTTTTTTTTTTTTTTTTAAAAGATGGAAACTAAATATTGCATATTATGAGGTATTGAAATATAAACTCTAAATAAAACCTTTCATCATCATTTTCAAACAGCTGTGATCCCCTGGAGTAAAAGAGTGTGTGTTTGTGTGACAGTATTCGTCACATGAAAGAAGCGTTTGTGTGTGTGTGTTTGTGTGTTGAGTGGCTCATGGGTTGTGGTGGTCAGATCATCGTCACTGTCTGGACAGATTTGACACTTGTATTCATCTCATATGCCAACACACTGACATCACATGTGACAATAGATTTTTTCCTCCTTATTTACAGTACTTTCTGTGCTCCTCTACAGTTAAGCTATTGTTATGTATAGTGCACTTGAATGCATGTTTTATGTATGAATATTTTGCACAAGAAAAGAAAAACACACCAGGTTTAGACTGTGTTTGCTTCAGGATGTGAAATGGGATTAAAGCTTTTTTTTTTTTTCCATCAGTGTATATAATCAATTTAAAGTCTATAAATGTCGTAGCACAAAGGAATCTGAGGGAAACTCCACCGATTTTACACATCAAGGTTAGTTTACTAGTCAGGCTTGTAAACAGAGCGGTGTCACAGCTTCTGTGTCTGGAGGATTCTGAGAAAACGGTCCCTGCTGACATCACTGTGATGTCTCATTACCTTCACTAAGGAGGTTATGTGATTGGTTTAGCTTGTCTGTTTGTTTAGCAGGCTAAAACGACCCATTTTTAGCATTTATGAACCTACAACACCTTATGAAAGCATCCTATCGTTTTCATTTCACAGCAGTAACGTCATTTAAATCCACAAAAGCTGAAATATACGTGATATATTATAACATCATCATGTTAGCAACCACCTAGCAACAGGCTAAAATCACCCATTTTTAGCATATATACACCTAGAACACCTTATAAAGGCATCAAATCATTTTCATTTCATAACCGACAGCACAACAACACTGTAGCATGGGCATGTACTAGTATATAAAATTTCATAAAATTGCATTTACCAGTTTTGTTGGACAATCTGTTTGCACAATTAGTAGCAAAATAATCCATAATGTTTGTCTGATAATTCCATTAAAAAGCTCCAAAAAACACCATCACTACAATAATGATCCTGAGGTCCAGTTCAGTGACTCAAGTTAGTGGTTTTAAAGGCAGAGATATTATCAGAGGAGACATGGCACTGAAAGAATCCTGAACTGAAATCCATGGAAGCATTCCTTAACAGCAAAGAAATCAAACCTGGGGGGGAAACCTGTTTAAAAACGTATTTAAAAACAGATTTTCAGGCAAAGTCGGAAAAGTTTCAAAAAGATTTGACTGGTGATTCTAAACGTGCAGTTTTTATGTACCACTGGCCATTGAAATCAAACTTAATTGATACTATGATTCAAAACAAATGCAGGAAGGTGTTTGAAGATGGTTGCTGATTGGTGAGATTTGCTTGTAGCAGACAGCTAGCTGCACCCACCTGTCACTTAGCCATGCCCCAAATAATGCAAACTTTAAGTCTTTATACAATTTAAATTTGGTGAGTTTTATAAAAATTCAACCCCCATATAGTTGTCGTTAGAGGGGAAATCAGCTATAAAGACCAAAACGTTTTTTGGAGCAGGCTGTAAAGATTTTTATTTCTGCTGTAAAGTTGGACATTTTAACATGGGAGTCTATGGGGATTGACTCACTTTTGGAGCCAGCCTCATGTGGACATTAGAGGAACTGCAGTTTTTGGCACTTGTGCTTAAGCTTCTTTTTCAGTTCTGGATGTTGCTGCACATGTAGGGAGGGTTAGACAAAAAGCTGTTTGTTTGCATATGGTAAATGTAGGATCCTGGGTTTTTGGAGAATTACTTATAAGAGCAGCTAAAAGCTGCGCCTGATCGAAACCATTCAGTCTTTAAGGGGATTCAGGGCTTGCTCATGAACTCTCCCATGTTTTTAATGTTAGGTGAGAGAAATGCTGTTCAAACCCAAATAAAACAGAAAAACGGCACCGTGATGGCTGACAAAGTCACAGTCCTCTACAAAGAGAACTGTGATGTGGTTCGTTAGAAGTAGAAAATGTAATCCAAACCAGCGACAGGAAACAACTTGAGGGATTATGGGTAGAAGCAGGCAGAAGTAGCTCTGCCTGCTTGGAAAGCCAAGGAGAAAAACATCAGCCATTAATTTCCACCTCTGCTGCCAACATCTCTAACCTACATGACTTTTATTTACAACTCGTGGTTGCCTTGTTATTGGACAGTGTGAAACTAAACTCAAATTAAATTTTCCACTCTGGTTTGGACCAACGAAAACAAACTATAGGTGTGATTGCAGCTTTACTTTAGATAAGAGCAAAATGGCAGTGGAATAATCAAAGTTTTTTCACGGGCCATTTCCTTAATCATGTTACTGTTGTATTGCTAGTGTGCATTTAAATGTAGCCGATTTAGACTCGGTTGTAAACATGGGAAAATTCTTTTGTCTGGAAATAAAGCCAACCTGAAGCTTAAAAGATCTTAATCTAAATCATTCTGGTGTGAAACAAGAGAGATTAAAATGAAAAAGACAAAAATAAGTGAAGAATATGCAGTTAAAGGAGGACTGCTGGGTGTAAAACTGAAAATGAATAAAGGAAAAGTAAGTGTGAGAAGAAAGAGGCACACGCACATGCACACACACACACACTCAGCATAACAGAGAAAATGCAATTTCCCACAGCGGTATACTTTGTAAACCCAGCGTTAGTGGAGCTCCTTTTACAGTGTTTGCAGCAGTTCCTGGAAAAAACATCCAAACACTGTGAAAGACACCGAGCCTTTTTCCCATGGTGCGTGCACTATATCATAGCACAGAACACCAACACCCCCCCAAAAAAAGCCATTAATGTCCGGGTAAATTAAAGACCACGTCAAAGTTTTTGTGTCTTATTTATGTTGTGCTACTCACTGAAAATAGAGGTGATATATTTTACGCAGCCACATACAATGTAAAGCAGAACAAAGGTCACGGTCATCTGTCTTTCGTACGTAGCACATTATGGTGAAAGATCTTTTCATTCAAACGTGAATTGATTGCTCAGGCTGCAAAAGGTCCCGACTGTAAATAGATTTGGATGTGGAAACAAACTTGATGTTGAGGCTCATTCGAAGTGATGAGATGGTGACAGCCAATAGGAGGAGGGAAGGGACAGGGTGGCTACGTACAACGCAAAGCCTCTTCCTACACAGGTACAGTTTATCAGCTTTAACCAGAGTTGTAGATCTGTACTCTGTTCAGAAAGAAAAACCCTTCACCAACTGGACTTTGATTTGATTTCTCCCATGTTACCCATAGTTTCAGTTTTCAGCTGCCAAAGAGTGAACAATGAACTTTACAGTATAATAAAGCAACTGACTAAAAGGTATCATTTGAAGACCACACTATCCAGAATTTAGTAAATCTAGGTAAATGTGATACTTATATTGTCAGGAGCAGTTTGTCCAGTCACGAGTAGCACCACTGAAGTGACTGAAATTTAACTTCTTGCTCAAGAGCAAGAAACTTTAGGTTTTACTCAAGAGTGAAAAGCAAAGAAGTAGTAGATAGGACAGCTCTAAGCCTACTTCTGTCTGTACTCTGGTAGCAAAGTGTTTTAAGCAACAGGGAATAGAGTTGGTGTTGCATTCCTCATTTGCGTAAAACTGAGGTCTAGGTGAGGCGAGGTGTCAGCTGTGACTGGACACCTCAGAAAACTCCCGATAAACTATGAAACTGGCTGCAGCTGATCGAAAATGGAAGTCAGTTCATCAACCGTCAATGTTATTTCTCGTTTTCAGAAACTCATTTTGGGAGGGGCTTGGAGTAGAGGTACTCCTCCACATCAAAAGGAGCCAGACCCAGGACACGCTGGAGAAATAACATCTCTCGGCCGGTTTGGGAACACCTTGGTGTCCCCACAGAAGAGCTGATGAGGGTAGCTGGGGAGAGGGAGGTCTGCTGATAAGCAGCAGAAAATGGATGGATGGATGGATCTCTTTTGGAGAGGAGTTGGAATATATATGTGCAATAATTGAAAGTTTGTTGGTTTCAGTTTGAAATCTGTGACAAGATAGCTGATCTTGTCAGATCCATTCTGGTGCACAATCGAAAAACTAAATACTCAAGAACTCTCACTTTCTGGACTCACAGGATAGCCCAGAATGAATGGGGATTTGTGGAGCTGTAGCTCAAAAATGGACATTTCTTCTGGAAAAATTCAACACATTTCTAATAGAACGGATTAAGACAGTAGACATAGTTCCATTTTTAGATTGTTTTTAAAGGTTTCTGTTACAGTAAAATACTCTTGCGTGAGCATTAGGGATGTTAGAGCTGCACGAGCCACTTTATGGTACCCACCATTTTGATTTCATGCATGAAGCGAGCAGCAGATTTGTTGCAGCGTCACCTTCAACCACCACAACCAGCTGCATCTGTTATGATTTAGGTACACTTATACCATCCGTTGTAGTTATCATTTGGATATTTTGCTATGAAGTAAAGACGTCACATTATAAATCCTTAACTGACCAATTAGAGTGTTATGCGCAAAATCAGCTCCCCCTGCTGCACCTCCTGCTGAATTCCAACCAATTTTTGTACAATGGGAATAATAGGAAGTGGAACCACTCTCTAATTCTGGTGCAGTTGTAGGAGGCTCTAGCAGAGGAAGAGCATATGCCAATTATTTATCCTGACACTATCTAGTGCTTTGCCCATTAAACATCCAATGCTGGGAAGCTGCACAACCTCTCACGTCCAGAAAACACCACATCTACCATAACTTTTAGGCCACTGCTGTGGAATTACTCCAGTATTCAGCCTCTATTTTACACCGTGCAAATTGAATATCTTTGGGTCTTAGACTGCTGGTAGAACAAAACCCTCCAATCTGAACAACTTACCATGGGCTTTTGTTGATGGTCAAATAACAGATCAGGTTATATTGTATGCCACTCATACACAGGAACAAGTGGACAACTGAAAATAAAGTTTAACTTAGTGAATTTTAAAGATGAATGCACAGTGTAATACTAATAAAGTACTTAGGCTTGAACTGAAATATCAGCTTGTAAGTAAAATCCTTGCTTCCAACCCCTGAAAAAGTAATTGAAGTCTCATGGTATTCAAGGACGTCAGTGAAAAAGAGGTTAAAAATGAGAACTACTGTTTGCATTTGTACTACGTCAGGAGCTATTGTACCAGGATGGACTTATCTAACCACATTACTGCTCCAGTTTCTCCACAACAAATTCCTTTACAACAAAAAAGGCAGCAGTCCACACTGTACTTGAAACTGGGAAAGGAGGACTGGGGAGGGTGGGAGATGGGCGCTCAAGCCTGGATTGCTGGCTTGGCATGGCAGTCCATTTAGCAGTCCATGCAAAGTGTTTACAATAAGTCTGTCTGTGGCTTCATTGTCTCGTAAATGAGGACAGCGAATCACCTGGCGAGGGGGAAAAAGGTCCCGAAGTGGAAAGGCTTTTGTTCGGCGAATGGCGAACCTTTCCCCGTCGCCTTCCCAGGGAAGAAAGGTATTTTTTTTCTGTCTTTTTTGTTATTAAACCCACAGTCATTAGTCAGCTACCGTGGGGGGAGATGAAGAAGAGGGAGGAGGAGAAGAGGAAAAAAAAAAACGTGAGGCCCTTTGCGGGACCTGAACCTTTTCAAATGCGAGTGCGCCTTTTGTTTTTGCAACCCTGTCAAGAACGGTCACCTAATTAGACCTGATATCTCTGGCCAAAGAGAACCCGTTTGTTAATGGCTCTTTACGGAATTTTCTTAATGAGTTTAGATGGCCATTGTGTAGCAGGGAGCTCCTCTAAGACAAGAGCATTTTCAAGCAAACACACACATACACGAAAACGCACATGCACACACACACGCAAAATAAAAGAAATGAGGGCGAAGATTGAGCAATGGGAGAAGCGAGCTGACATGACTGTGGGCTAAATAGGCAAGGTGTAGCGAGAGCTGCAAGCATTATGGGTGGAATCAAGGCAGGGTCATTAAAGCAGAACAAAAGCGAGTGAGAGCGTACCCAGGGGCCTGGTTCCTGTCTGGCATTGTGTCAGGCCTTGACGGCGTTGGACATTTTCAGACGGGGAGCAGCACACAACACCTTGATCACGTCTAGTTGCTGACACCGTTTTCTTCAGCAAACTCCAGCGGCTTTATTTTGGGAGGGGATTGCCTTTTTTGGGGGGGGGTGGCGTATTTTTTTGCCTTATACTCTCCTCTAACACTCCCCTCGCCCTCTTTTTTTCCCCCCTGCTTTTGTTCATGTCTCAAGGCTGCAGCCTCCCTTTCTTCTCAGCTCTATGGAGAGGGAACAAGCTTGTTAGCTGGCATGGATATTTTGACTGGAGATATACTTTGGCCACTTGCCTATGGAAACAGTGTCAAAGCACAACCTGGCTTAATTGTCACATCGGCAGTCCTGGGAGAGGTCTTTGGTGAGGTCCAGGCCTAATAAATATCAAAAGCTCCTCTCATCTCCCTCTGCTCTTTTTCTACTCACCCCCCTCACACACAAATGCATCCCTTCTTTTTTGCCAGTGAGGGAAAACTTGTAAATTAATCTTAGTGTCAAAACAAGACTTTCTCTTCTTGCCTCAGAATCTCTAGTTATTTTTCTGTTTTTGTCCCAGAAGTTTTCATCAAAGGGTAGCGCTGTCTGAGACCTAGCGTAAGACCATCCGTGCAATTTATAGATTTGATGTTTATAGAGGCTTGCAGTTCCTCAGTTGATTTAATGAGAGTCTAAAGCTTCAGCAAAATACACAGCAGAAAGGAGAGAGGGAAAAAAAACATATCAACAACAAACAGAGGCTGTTCAGGAGTAGAACATTTACAGCAGTCAGGGCAGTGGAAGGGGAATGGCATTCGGGGAACTCCAATTTGATCTAACTCGAGGTTTTACAAATGGGTCACCACGCTGTTGCACAGCAAAATGGTGGCATGAAGAACTGATTGTTGATTATTCACAAGATGTGCAGTGTGAGAATTCAGAGGCTTTTTTGTTTTTGCACAAATTTTTAGCAAAACATCTGATGTAACTTCTGCCATATGCTTTGATGTGGAGAGGTTGGATATAAAGTCTGATCCTTCATAATTTAACAGCTTTGACTGATGTGGAAAATGTGATTTAATTGCTGCAGAATAATTAACCTAGACATACTAATTAGTTAATGAATGTATGAATGAAAATGTTTATTGGTGTTAAACTGTATCTTTTTTTTTAAAGAACCAAAACATCAGTGTAACACTTATGCAGCAGAAAAGAACCACAGAACACTCAAACACATGGATGTACTTGTATTAAAGAAATTATTTTGTAAGTGACTGATACTACAAAAGATGAATATAGCCAAAGTGACCATATTGGGAGGGCAAAGGGTAAGAGGGTAAAGTGCTAAGTTACTGGCTAATGCTAGTAAGCTTGGTTAGGAAGCTACATCTGCAAACTGTACGGGTTCAATGCACAGGCACAGATTGCTGCTAATTAGTGCTAAGTAGCGGACTAATAAAATAATAGAATTTCACCCACCGAAACTACAGAACAGACTTCTTGGGCTGGCTTGTAGTACAATTAACCAGACATTATGCCACGTTCTTTGTCATATAATGACATTAAAATGCTTCAAAAGGCACCAACAGCACAAACAGGAGGTTCATTTCAGAGACTCAAATCAGCAGAGGTAAAGCCTATCAGACAGCTACCGACCTAGTTGGTACCCAACTGTCACTCAAAGTGGCCACACCCTTTATAATTCTAAGTTTAATACAATTCATATGGGTCAGTTATTTTAAAAAATCAGCCCCGGTACAGTTGTTATAAAGGTGTATTAGCTATAGAGATATAGCTATATTCATTCTGGAATGTTACTGTCATATTTATTCCGGAATGCTACAGTTTTATAATATCCATTCTGGAATGTTACGGTGTTATATCCATTATTAAATGTTACTGTCATATTTATTCTGGAATATTACAGTTTTATAATATCCACTCTGGAATGCTATAGTATTATAAAACTCTGATGTTTCAGTGTTACTATATTCCTTACTGCTTCTTTAAATTTGGATTGGCATCATAAATTTGGGTGGGGAAAAGTGAGTCAGAAACATGCCCTCCAGCAAAGCCTTTTGGACCCAGTGAAGTGACCCCCACAGTGAAGGTGTACAGTGACTAACAGATCACATTGTTCTTCTTTTACTGGGTACCTTACTAGTGCAGATTCGAAAAACTTCTTGAACAAAAGATGGTTGAAACATGGTTGTTTTAGATGCACGCTATAAAGCATAATGGACAGCTACTGAGCCAAAAAGTGTCAAAACTTTCTCTGTATTGAGGAAAAGCAAAATCTACTAGACAGGTCAAAGATAAAGCATTCAGCAGCCTTCAGACAGGATGCACATTCAGAGATTGTGGCTATGGTCAGCTATAAAATGCCTTTCCGTCATTGTCGCTTTAGTAAATGATGAAGTCATATGTGTCTGAGATATAAAGGAAATTTATTTCTAATGATTTATAAACCACAGCCTAATATCTGTGCTAAGTCATATTGCTCTCAGTCTGCCTTAAAGAAGAATTCCTTTCAGGTTTTTCCACCCAAACTAATAATAAGCTCAGGAAACAGAACACTGTTTATGATATCTGCTGTGGACATCAGAACAAAATTGGCTATTGGCAGTTTATGTGTGTGTGACCCATCATTATGTGCTTCAAGTATCTTCTATATCTTGTCCGTTTGTTTTCCTTGCTGCCTCCAAGACAAATTCCTGTGCATTTATGCTACATGGTGCATTAAGTGATTCTGGGCCTGATTATAAAGGGGCAGTTCACCCACTTTTTTTGTAAATACACTGCTTCAGGGTCAAAGTGTCTCATTCAGCCACGCCTGATGCACTCAGACAGTCACCGCCGCCTCGTAAAAATCAGGGAGTTTAGGCTTTTATCCTTCCCCGTCTGTTTTAATAAGCACACTTTGTGACAGCTTAGGTTTCCCCAGCATCTTTTAGGTGATCCACGACTGAGGCGGAGACTTCCAATTAAAGAGGGAGGGAGAAATCAGGAGTGACATGGAGGAAGGTGATGAGAGATAAACCGTGCAAAGGAAAACGGCTGGTAAAAGAGAAAGAGAAAAAAAAAGGTTTAAATCTGCATGGCCTTTTTTTATAACCCCACTCTTGTCTGTGCCCGTGCCTTCGTTAACTGAGTTAGGCCTGTTACATTAGCCGCTGGAATGCTTTATGTACTTGTACCAATTCAATTATTTGTTTCTGCGACTCGGCCACGGCAGGAAGTGAGGAGAGAGGCACTCACATAAATTCTAGCTGTTAATTTCCAAGTAATGCAGTGGCCATGATCATTTAAGACAAGACAATTGATACTACTGTCAGGAAAGAGACATCTCTAAAGGATGCTTTTTTTATTGTTTTTTTTTTTCTTCCTCAGAACATCACGGTGACACAAGGTTCAGATGAACGTCCCGGAAGCCCTTTGATTAATGTAATACAATAAGAGAAATGGGAGGCTAAAATGCCCGAGCACGTCTTGTTTCTGAATATTTGACTCAACAAATGAAATTCTCTCGGTTTGTCTGCTCCTGCCCCTGCTGTCGAGGACCTCTCAATCGTTTTCTTTGTCATCAATCAATAGACACGACAGTGACAAACACTCTGAGGTCTCCGTCTTCCTCTTTTTTCTCGCTTTATTGCTTTATGGCTCCTCATTGTCAGGCTTGCCAACACATGTATTTCCATGTCATCTTTTGGAGGTGTCAGAAAGATGACAGAGGGGAAAGCAGAGGAGGGAGGGAGGAAGGGGGTCGTGAGCAGGAGGCGATGCCGGTTCATTTATGTCAGTCTTAAATGGAGACGGTGATCATAAATTCATACAGATGGAGACGCAGGTCACTCAGCTCTGCAGCATCAAAATTTAGATTAAGTGCACCTAGACAGCAATCACTTCATTATTTACCCAGGACAGGAGACAGGAGAGAGATTTGTCATGCCCTGTGCTGGTGCACGCAACCAGAAAGTGCCCTTAGTGCATTATACAGAGTCAAAAGTTAGTTCAATATATAAATAAATAAAAAGTCTAAAAAAAACAAAAAGTTCTCAAACTATCCTTCTGTAGTTTTGACAATACGGAGGACCAAAGACTCATAAAATAAAAAACCTATAAAAATAAATAAATGACTGCTAATGACTATGTAGGCACTAATGAATTTATTAAAATGTGACATAATTGATGACATTATTTATTTATTAAGCAAATTACCTGTTTTCCTAATTTTACTTAGAAGTATATTTTCTTTTCTTTCTTTCTTTGTTTTTTTTTTTTTTTTTTTTTTTGCGTTTTGAAG
>VUQI01019404.1:11891-28374 GCA_015106735.1 Paratilapia polleni | reverse complement strand
ATCATCATTTATGTGCCCCCCCCCCTTGTTTAATGACGTCAGATCCATTCCCACAATGCCTAGTAACACGCAGGCGCATTGTAAAAAAATAGAAGACAGCTATCTGTGATCAGAGATGGCGGGCGCCTCCGACCCCCTGGAAGATATGCTCTTTTCGGAGGTGGATGAAAAAGCTGTGAGCGACCTAGTGGGCTCATTGGAGTCACAGCTTGCTGGGCAAAGCAACCCGGCTGGTAAAGCAGACGAAAACGGAGGCGCTGGCTCTGTGGCCCCCGCTAACCATCACTTAGGAAAAACGCTACCAGCTCCAGTGAGCACCACAACACTAGAACAACAACAACAACAAGGACGGCGTAATAAACCTGAGATGCGCCAGGAGGTCAACTCTAAAGACGTTAGCCCGGATAAGACTGTCACATCTCCTTCGCTGGGCTGCACTCCTTCTTTTGGCGAGCCTTCCACCACTTCGGGTGCCTGTGTGAACGCCACTAGCAGCGGCTCGCAATCACATGGAGCATCCATCACAACACTGACTGCATCTGGTGTGTCAACTTTGGCATCTCCGCCACCAGCCAGCATCAGCACCACCGCATCCAGCCGGGGCTCTAAGGTTACCCTGGGTACAGGTGAGACGTCGACAGGAGCAACCCCTCCGAGAAAACGCATAACGACGCCGCGGAGGAGCGCTTCGGCGCGGATAAAGAGTTTCAACGGTGCAGCTGTAACGACACGGAGGAATAGCAACACAGCGGTGGTCGAAAACGTTAGCTCTGTGGATACTAGTGCAACTACACCAAACTCTGCCCGACCGGTCACAACCTCTATTAACACTTCGACTTTCACCTTATCCAACGCTAGTCTGCCTGTAGGTCAGTCGGCTATTGCTCTCGACAGGGGGACTCCTACTATTGCTTTGCATAGACTCCCGAGTCATATTGTAGCCAGTATAGCCCAGAACGGCAACGGGACCAGTGTTTCGGCCTTGGTCCAGCAGGGTGCTCGAATTGGACCGGTCACCCCTTCAGCTTCCCCGGAGAACCAAGCCAAAACGGTCACAGACACTGGGGCTTCCAAAACAGACGATTGTCAGTCCAAAATTGTAATGTCATCCCAGTCCAGCAGTGTCAACTCTGTAATAAACACTATTTCCTCTTCTTCCTCTTCTGTTGTCACACCTCCAACAACTACTACAGCAGCAGCTACAACAACCACAACAATAACTCAGCCTCTGAGCTCCACCACTACTGCTGCCTGTGTTACAGGGATGGCAACTAGTTCTGTATGTGGAGCGGGTCAGACCACATCAGTGACCACCACTATTACTATGGTCAGGCCAACGGCTCCCTCTCCAACACCTGCTGTGGCCACATCTGCACAGTCACAACCTCGTACTGGACTTCCAGCACCTCAAAGGATTGTAGCCCCCCAACTGATTGTCAGACCACCTCAACAGCAGACCACCATTCAGCTGCCCCCTGGGTTTACCATCCCACCGGGTAAGATTTGCAGCAGGGCTGTCAGCCAAGCCAAAGGCTTCTGGGTTTGTTTGTCAGAATGGTGCAGTGTGTGTTGGACTTTCTTCCACAAGAGAAGGTTGTATGTGTGACTTCCTCAGGATTTTTCCTGGCTCAAAATGGGCATAATTGGTCTAGATGTATTTATGGCAATGAGTGTTTTACTTTACATAACAGAAGTTTATGGATTTTTCTGTTATTTCTGACCATTTGATAAATAAAAATGTATTTTATGCCGGAGTAAATGTTGAGTAAAATATTTTCATTACAATCCTCGTGATTTTCCTTTCGGGGAAGGCCAAAAACTCTTTGGGGCGAGGATGGCAAAAGGTTTTTGTAAGCAGGAAAAGCTCTGATTTTGTTCTTATGTATACAATTGGGAATATATGAAGTTGTAGTGTCAAAAAAAGACAGACACCAAGGTATTCATACAGATAAATGCAATAAGTGCAAGGAACATCTGTTTGTGCTTGTGGGGGTTGTTTGTCTTAAAAAGAGCAAAAACATCAATTTAAATGTTCATCAATGCTGCTTAATAACAGTAAACTATGAAGATCTCATACAAGATGAGCAGAATCACAAAGGAGCTCTAAGGAAACTTTGGAAGGCACAGAGAAATGCTTTGGGCAGCTTAATGTTCAAGCAGTAGCGCCTGATGCTTTGACACTGGAGCATCTTCTTGTCAAAAATATTTGAGCAGATTTTGTTTTTTATCATCTAAGCTACTTTTGTACACTGTTTCAGTGGTCCAGGATTTCAGTAGTTCAAATTATAGTTCAGCCAATAGATGAGCCATGTTTGTAGTCCTAATTTAGCTATTATATTTAAAATGTTATAACCTCCAATAGAAGCTCATATTCTGTAGTTGTAAAAGGCCAGGTAATAACAGAGGACAGTGGTCATAATGGTTTTCGTGCTGCACTACTGTTTTGCCTTGAATGAGTCATTTGACCTCAGAAATAAAGGCTCAATTACATTTTCAAGAGCATGATCAGAACATGCTGTTAACCTTACTATTGACCTTGTGTCTTTTTCTCTTTATGGAAATTCTACAAAGATAAACAAATGTGTAATAAAACATTTTATCATGGTCTCACTCCAGCGACTTTACAAGTGTAATACTATAATAACTGCAGTCTTAGCCTTTCAGAAAGAACAAAGACTTTGTGTAATTAGCTCATGATCACAGCCGCAATCAAATTCCTCAATCTCTGACAGTAATTTGTGCACTAATCTAGTATCTCACAAAGTCTTGATCATGTCTTGAAATGTTCCTTTTTTAAAATTACAGTGTAGACAGTTTTGTACATTTGTAGTGCAGTGATGCACCTATAGTATAACACCTGTCGAAATATAAAGTATTTTTTAGTGGCTGGTTTAGCTACTATGCAGTGACACTGATGTTGTAGTGTTTCCTCTAATTCATGTTTCCTGCTCTTCCTCAGGGATGGTGTTGGTACGGACAGAATTAGGACAGCTGGTAATGGTTCCTCAGCAAGCTTTGGCTCAAGCTCAAGCTCAAGCCCAGGCCCAGGCCCAGAACAGCATCTCTCCACGACCTGCTACCCCCACCACAGGGACATCTTTCAGAGTAACCTCTCCGCAGGTGAGACTCAGCCACAGAGCCCACATGATAGCGGCCAGCTGTAGACTCTCACTGCTATGACCATGGCACACAGTGTCATCCCACCAGAACACTGAACAAATGCCATGCTAATTCACGTTATGGATATAGTAAGCCAAGAAAAAGTTTAAAAAGTACATGTACCTACATTTTTACTATAGTAACATCTGCCACAACGCAGCTGAACCAGCTATGAATGTCTACCATTCACATGCGTCAGTGCAAAAATACAATTGGTTAGAGTTTCCCATTTTGGCTGTTGACCGGCTCTTTGGGGTCAGGGATTGAACAGCTGCCAACTTTAGCATTTCAGTATTCTCCAGTAGCTTTCCAATTAGGATTCTTCTCATCAACTTTAATGTAAAGCTTTTCTTTCTTTCTTTTATCTGAGCCATAGTCCAGAGCTTTTTTAAAATGTATTTATTTATTTAGTTATTTTTACTATTGTCACTCATGAGGAAACACTTTTGTGTTTTGTTTTGGTTTTTTTTGGGGTTTTTTTGGCATCCACCCTGGACACCATTCGTTCAACTTCTTCTGCTTTTTTTGCTTGCAACTAGTGACAGTTGCCTGTCACTTCAGAGTGATTCTCATTCAGTAACATACACACAGTGGGAAAATAAAAATTGGCTGCCGAACACATATCATGGGTAGAGCATGTAGGAGGCAGGAATTTGTAGAAAACTACCTATGTTGGTCACACATGGACTCATTCTGACATTACTCTGACTTTCTACTCGGAAGCTGGCAGGGTAAAGTCCATTTAATGTCTGATCTGACATGTCTAGACATTTGCGCTCTCACACAGATAAAATGTAAAAGTTGAGGTTTTAGCCCCGGGGAATGGCTTTTACTATCATGACTTAAATGGGAGCTCATTCCATCTCTGTGGAGCCAGAACAGAGAAGAGCCGTAAGTGACCATATAGTTCTCTTGAGTGATGGGATGGCTAAAGGGTTGTTTGACCATGGCTTGGAGGTAGGAAGGAGCTGCCCTGTTCTTGGCATATAGATAAGCAGCAGAATTTCGAACGACTGGAAGCCAGTCTTGTGAACAGGGTAGGAGAGCTGTGTGGGATTATGAGTACCAGGTGGACATCAGCATTTTGGAGTGTTGGTAAATGGCAGGAACATTGTCTCCAACAAAGGGAGAGTTTCACTTGTCTAGAGCTTTTTTCACTAAGAATCTTGGACAATTTAGCAAAAATCAGGTCGGGATATTTTCCTCAGTTGTTCTGTCTTGCTGTCCGCTTCACATGCCCTGCTGGAAATACTCTGTGTGGTTTAGGTGAGGGAGCTGCCTGGATAGAGCATGCAGGAGGCAGCACACATGACGCCCACTTGGTAGGACTGTTACCTGTGCTTTTGTCCGACTGTCTAATGTCCGATCTGACTATGTTTGATACTTGCCAGCTCACTTGGACCTCTGTCAGCTAAGTCCTAAAAGAGTTCAGGGCTGCAGTACGTGTTTGTAAAGAGGAGATGCTTAGCGCCTCCCTGTTGAGGAGAGATTGTGAGATGGCCATCTTCCGCTGCAGTGTTTACTGAGAATGTCAATTTGTTGTTCGGGGTTACTCCTAGCTTCCTCACCAGCTGAGTGAATACCATCATCGTGATGGTGAAGTGTCAGTGAGGGACTCTTTCCCTGTGGGAACAGAAGGTCAGTCTTCTTGAGGCTGAGCATCAGGTAATGCCTTGCATCCACTCTTATATGTCAGTTGGAGTGTCAGAGGGGAATAGCAAGGATGTCTGAGTGTCATCCACATGATAGGGCTAGGAGAAGCCAGGTGTGTGTGAATGACAGAACTAAGTGGCTTTGTGTAGAGGAAATAAAGGAGGAGCCCAGGATGGAGACTTGTAGATCTAACATTGTCAGGCTGTGCTTCAATCACCAGTCCTTTACATTTTACTTGGTTGTAGTGAGCTGTCATGCAAACAGACTCCAACTCAAGGAGAGCCATCTCAAATGAGTGGCCTATATTTCTAAATCAATAATAAACACATTTTTTTAACAGTAGCTTGTTTTTACCCCCAGTCAGTGAATGTTGTCATATCTAACGCTATATAACCCAATTTATTTAGGTGTTTCATACCCTTACCTGGAATTGCAAAGGTCTCCCTATTTCGAGCCATGGTCTGTTTGCATTTTCTCCTCATATATCTTCCACTAAAAAGACATGAATGTATGAGATACTACTCTCAGTAGCCTTAAAAAAGACCTAAAAACAGTTGGCTCCTAGCTGCTGTACTGTGGCTGCTCACTGCTTCCGAGTCGTTAGGATGGAGCCACAGTGATATATCACACCACATGCAGCAGTGTAAGCATCTGAATGCATATATACACTTTGCTTTTGGTGAATAATTCTGCAACCTGCAGACAAACGTAGATGTGATTTTTTTTTTTTTTTATCATTAGTATCCATATGAAAAAGTCAACTAAAAAGTGTATTTGGAAGGACCAAGTAAATAATTTGCATAGTAACAGATGTTGTTGGAAGAAATTTTGATACATCTACCAGTGAATGTCAGATAAACAATTGAAATGCAGACAGAGACCTCTCGGGTCATATGTTTTCAGCGGACAAAGGTCTTTTCTCAGGGGGGGCTCAGCAGTAATAGTTTCTAAACTGACACCTATTTAAGGTTAGAGGATGAATCAGAGTTGTTATCTAGGACAACAGAAAAAAGTTTGATTACAGAGATACAGTGGGACTAAGGACAGCTCCTGGTGCTGAATTTTAATAAACTCACCAGATGAATATCAGATGAAACAGAAAGCCCTGATGGTGAGAGTGATGTGGGCAAGTGGTAGTGAGTTTACACATTTTTTTGCAGCAAGATATGGCGGCATAACATGGACACATCCTACATATAGAAACATTTTCTAAAAGTAGATATTTTACTTTAAAGGATATTTAAAAAGCCATAATAAAACAATTCAAATCATACAGACAGCTATCTTTATTCTACCTCTAAAACTTGCTGATACTCCACATTGTGCAAAATCAGCTTACACTAATGCCATGCGTATGAACTATTGGGAATATTTCTGACATTGCATTTAAACAAGAAGATTATCTTAGAGCGTAAGTTGGGGCTGGAGAACAGCTGCGAAGGACGAGTTAATAGAAGTAAAATAATACAGTATTTCATGTGCATTTTAAATGTAGAGAAGCACCTGTTACGGGACACAGGTTTGCCTTTTGCCTTTAGTGCTTTCTGCCTGCTCTGTAAGATGTAGTAAGACACCTTTGAAACAGTGTATTTCACCCCGAACTATGATGTTTTCCTAAACCTAACCAAGTAGTTTTGTTCCCGAAGTCCAACCAAGCCAAACTCAGCTGAAAACTGAAAATATTGTAAAAGAAAAGAAATATTTCTGCCAAAAAACCCTAAAGCCAAACTTCTCCCACTAACATTCCTGGATCTTTTCTTTCTTTCTTTGTTTTTTTTTTTTTATAACACAAAAAAACATCAAACTCCAACCCTCATGGCCACATTTCAGGTTTCTTCAGTCTCCCCAACTCTGCATAATATCTGTCAAATTCAGTGCCACAGCTGGTGACCTTTGTAAAAGAATAATCTGACTGATTAGATTTGAAAAACCATGATCTAATTATACATGTGTTCACACAGTCGATGTTGGGTGGGCACCACCTCATTAAATGAACGTTTTATTAGTTGTAGACCCTAATTGGGGTGTGATTAATGTGCTAAACTGTGTAATTATAACAAAAGAATATCCTTGATTTTTTTTAATCTATAGATTAAAATGAGATTAATTGGTGAATTAATGTCTCAAGGCTTTTTAATGACTCCATGGGGTCCTCTCATCAAAATTTAACGAGCTCCTGAATCATTAATTGGAATTTGCTTATTATCACCTGTGGATCCATCATTCATTTGATAACTTGAGCTTGTGCTGGTGGCTGTACACCTTTGGAACTTAATTGCTTTTAATAATAAGGTTATTTGATAGTTGGTCCCCCACAGTTTCTTTTTGAATCAAGTGGGACAGCTGAAATGGGACGGTGACAGCAGAGCACTAATAGAGCTGCCAGGTGTGCACAACTTAAAATTTGAGTTTGTTAATCTCTTTGGACTAGTGTTTCTCTTATTGATAAGCAATAGAGCTTAAAACACTAACTCTGCAATAAGTTTTGTGTTACATTTCTTTAATTGTAGGCTATTTTGGGTGAATATTATTATTGTTAGAAGTTTAGAGTTTTGAATATTCAGATATATGAAGCTGGAACCATTGAAATTCAGATTAAAAATTATTATTATGAAAAATTGCTGCAATTAGTTATCGTTTTTATTAACTAATTGATTAACTGAGTAGTTGTGTTTTCAGCACTTGTATCAGATTAAGTGGTCAGCAGATAAAGTATACAGGCTTTATCTGCTGAAATCTTGGCACCCTCCAAAGAGGTTTTGGCCTTACCCCAAAGCAAAATCACCATGACTTTGATAAATATTTGTTTTTGAGTTTTTTTTACCAGTTTTTTAAAAGTGAGATTTTATTTCTTCAAGAAGAAAATACACTTTTTTTTAATCAGATGATCAGAAAAAATAGGAATATGCATAGACTTCTGTTAAGTAAGGTATTACAGACTCATTGTCTTAACTATATGTAGACCAGTCGTGCTTCTACACATTGTTACCCACTAAAGGAATGCTTTTAACCAGGAAAACCCCTGGTATACACTTCTTGGCCACTTCATTAGTTAACACCTTGCTTGTGCTGGGTTGGACCCCCTTTTGCCTCCAGAACTGCCTTTAATCCTTCATGGCATAGATTCAACAAGATGCTGGAAACATTCCTCAGGGATGCCATGTTTTGGTCCATATTGATTTGCTGATGTGTTGGCTGCACATCCATGATGCGAATCTTCCCGTTCCACCACATCCCAAAGGTGCTCTTTTGGATTGAGATCTGGTGACTGTGGAGGCTATTTGAGTACAGTGAACTCATTGTCATGTTCAAGAAACCTGTTTCAGATGATTTGAGCTTTGTGACATTGTGCGGTATCCTGCTGGAAGCAGCCATGGATACGCTGTGGTCATAAAGGGATGGACATGGTCAGCAACAATACTCAGGTAGGCTGTGGTGTTTAAACTGTGCTCAGTTGGTACTAAGGGGTCCAAAATGTGAAAAGAATATCCTCCACCCATTAAACCACCACCACAGGATGGATCCATGTATTCATGTTGTTTACACCAAATTCTGACCCTACCATCCAAACGTTGCAGCAGAAATCGAGACTCATCAGACCAGGCAATGTTTTTCAAATTTTCTGTTGTCAAGTTTTGGTGAGCCTGTGTGAATTGCAGCCTTAGTGTCCTGTTCTTAGCTGACAAGAGTGGCACCCGGTGTGGTCTTCAGGTGCTGTAGTCCATCTGCTTCAAGGCTTGATGTGTTGTGCATTCAGAGATGCTCTTCTGCATACCTTAGTTGTAATGAGTGGTTATTTGAGGTACTGTTGCCCTCCTGTCAGCTCGAAGCAGTCTAGCCATTCACCTCTGACATCTGGCATCAACAAGGCATTTTCAACCAGAGAACCACTGCTCATTGGATATTTTCTCAGTTTCAGACCATTCTCTATAAACTCTAAAGGTGGTTGTGTGGAAAAAAATCCCAGCGCATCAGCAGTTTCTGAAATATTCAGACCAGCTTGTCTGGCACCAACAACCATGAAGGCCTTTAAAGTTATTTAAACCACCTTTCTTCTCCATTCTGATGCTCAGTTTAAACTTCAGCAGGTCATCTTGACCATGTCTACATGCCTAAGTGCTTTGGGTTGCTGCCTTGTGATTGGCTGATTACATATTTGGGTTAATGAGCAGTTGAACAGGTGTACCTAATGAAGTGGCTGGTGAGCGTATATATCGCCTAGCACAACCTCATAAACCTACCTGCAGTGTTTTGTAACTCACCGTTTACCTGTGTTGAGTTTCAACACCTCAGCATTTAATAAAAGACTTGAACAATTTATCTTCATTTCTGTCAATTGACTAAACTGACTTATCAGTGAAGCTCTTTGTGCTCTATGTGCATGGCAATAAAAGTGGCATCTAATAGGTCTAATGTGTAAATAGTAATCATTCAAGACTCAAAGGTTTAAAACTAAAATAGAAGCGCAGTCTTTTTTTTCCCAGGCTTTCAAGGCTGCAGCAAAGAGGTCCTCAAAAGCTCTTTGGCACTTGTTCATTGTATCACTAACTGCAAAGACAAAAGACTAACACTAGAGGGCAGCATTTCATTGCCTATTTCAATTTAGCTTGACTTTTACTCTGTATTTTGACTCTTGTTTGTACCGTTCTTTGCTCTCCTAACATGTTGGGCTACAGTAAGATATATATTCATCCTACTTTATATTATTTTTCTGAGTGTTACAATTGTTTATATGAATGTAAAATGGAAAGAGAAGAGAATTTGACTGCACTTAAAAAATGTGTTAGAAGAACTGATGTTAAAATTGAGCCTACACTGATATACACACACATAATGTAAAGTATCATTGTGTACTTTATGTGTGTAGTGTTAGTCTGGTCTGTAGTGGGTAGTATTACATTTTCAGGTAGTAAGGACTGAACTGAACTGGAAGACATCATGTATTTCAAACCTGAGGTTAACCTCAGGTACACTGATACTTTCAGAGTGTAAAAAAGTGTAAACTGTGAGTCAGGGTCAGTGTCACACAGAGCACGGCCAGACGTTCATCTCCTTAAACTTCATGGACAGAAGTCTGCGTTAGTTGCAGAACAATACTCCACTCGTAGTCAGCCAACCTGTATCCATCCTGATACGAATCCCTTTCAAAAGAAAGTCGCAGATTGTCATCGCCTCTCACAGTCAATGACAAATTAGTGGGCTGCGGCGTTGCCATCTCGACAGGAAAAGCAGTAGCAGGGAAATGAAAGGGAATGGTGTTTATTCCCAGAGCTCAACCCCTCTGTCGGCCTGTCACTCTTCCCATGACCCTAAGGGGAGAAACGGAAGGCATCCTGAGCTTCCTTCCTTCCATACCTGTTAAATCATTCATCATCCAACTGCCTGATTATTTTAAAAAGCTAACAAGGCTTTGGTTCTCAAGTGTGTTTGTGTGTGTGTGTCTGTCTGAGGGAGAGAGAGTGAGCAAGAAAGGGGCATAGCTAGCGGTGGGATGCACCCTGTGGCTCTTAGCACCCCCCTCCTTACCCCCATCCCCTCATCCCTCATTCACCCACTTCCTCCAACTCTTCAGTGTAACATTCATTTGGATCCTACTAAACTTTTAGTGGAGGGGAAGCTCCTTTTTTCTTATCCTACTTCTTCTCCTCTGCACTGTAGTTTTTGCTTCTTTCTTCCTGTCTATGACAAGCGCAGTTTATCATGTGCATGAATTTGTGTGTGAGTGTGTGCTTTGGTCTGTCTGTGAATGTAAGGCTGAGTGCCAGAGGTCGGGGTTGAGGCCCTCCTGGGTTGTTTTGGCTAATAGAAAGGATAGCAGGGAAGCAGCCAGGAAGTGTTTATGAGCGTCTGTGTGTTGTGTGTGTGTGAGTGAGAGATGAGCCACTTTGGCTTTGTGGCATTTGGCACTTGATGCCTGTCCTCCTCATTCATTATTCTGGCTTTCATATGTTAGCAAACAATCCTAAGTTACAACACGTTTCAGCACCAGTGTGAATCTTTTTATAAATACTGTTTTTGTCAGTCCCATTGATTATTTCAGAGTTCACACAGTGGCACATACTGTATTTCCATGCTCCACTATGAACTTATTCCACAGATTTGAAGCCTAACCTGAGTACATATTTCACAATAGTGAAAATGCATCTGATTTATTCAGATTTTTCACCCTTATAATAATCTGTGTGTCACTATTTAGCTTTTTTTTAACACATGGGTGAACACAATGAAATGAAGCTAACCTATTTAAGAAATATTTGAGAAACCAGTTGTCCCATTACTTTTGGCCCTGTATAACTTGGCTATGAAAATTGCTGTTTATAGTACAGTATGCATGTAAACATCCTCAAATTGCAGCTGAAAGTCAGCAATTTAAGTTCCCAGTTAATGTGTCATTTGAAATCTAATGAGGTAGAGTAAAACAGTACTAAAGACAATCTGTTGAAATACCCCTAAATATCATTTATCTGTATGAGCTGAGTGATTAATCCCTCTTGTGTATTCTGCACGATCCGTCTGCACTCAGTGGTTTTGTCTGTGTGTCATAGCAAAGTGTGTCTTAATGAATTGCTTGCAAGATTGCGTTACGTTTACACCACAATGTACTGTGGAAATCATAGACTCTATAAAAGAAAAAATAATAAAGACTAAAAAATAAAGAATAATGTTTTATACAGTCATTGGCTGAAAACAGTTCATAGTGAAAGGTGATTTTAGAATAGATATGTTTAGTCTGCTGTTTATTTATGTATTTATTTACTTATTTATTTGTGTGTTTGTTAATTCTTCTATTCATCCATTAGTCAGCTCATTAATTCATTCCTTAGTGCTAATCATTTCCGATAACATTTAAAATATTGCAATGGTGGCCAGGTGTGCTGTAGACAAATATCTGTGGTCCATAAAAGGAAAAAAGTCGGGAGGTTAAAAGCTTAAACTTGATACTGTTGATTTGCTGTTCTTGATGCACTCTGTCTTTAAATGTTTCCCTCTGTGACGACATCAAGGTTTCAGGAATATACAGGAATACACAGGCATATATCCAGATGGATCTGGGTATTTTTGTGCTAATGTCTTTATTGGTTGCATTAGTCATACCAATCATTATGGTGTGTGCAGTTTTCATTCAAAGAAATGCCAGTTAGGTATATTGTTTCTCATAGAAAAATAGGGTTCAAAGACACAGCAGCTTTATTCGGCCTGTGCAAACTAAGCGTTGTTTGCCCCCATGTCTGTGTTAAGAGACTGTATGAGCTGAGGCCTTAATTAAGTTGAATAGAAGCAATGATACTGAAGGGTTATGACAAAATAAGACTTAAGATCATGCTTTGAAAAAATGGTAGCTGATCAATTAACTATTTTGCTTGGCTGGCTGCAACTTTTGGTGAACAAAGAATCGTACCATTTCTGAGTGACTAAAAGTAAGGCGGTTTTAAATATTTTTTAACTTTGTTCTTCATTTCCTCAATTTTTGCATTTAGCAGCAACAGTAAAGCAAGAAATAGACTTTTTCTCAGTAAACGATGCATTGTGGCATTGTTGGTCATCATTTAGCCAAAATTCCCACCTGCTGAGTTGTTCTGTCTTCCACCAGTAGGTTGACAATGGAACCTTTGGGTGCTGTGCTTGTAGACTGGGGCTGGGCCTCTGTGGATCATCAGCCTTGTTCTGGGATTTAGGGAGTTTGGAGGCCGGATCAACACCTTGGGCTTTTTGCCGTGCTCCCTAAGCCAATCCTGAGCAGTTTTTGTGGTGAGGCTTGAAGCATTATTCTGTTCAGGAGGCTGCTGCTGTTGGCGAGTGTCATTGCAATGGGGGGTGGTGTGCATAGTCTCCACCAGTGTTTAGGTGGTTATAACATCTATGCCAATATGAATACCTGGACTCAAAGTAGGGCTGGGTGATGATGCAGATTTTAATTTCAATGATTTTTGGCTTCAAAAGATTTTGCTGTGAAGCTTTTGTTTTGTATTATGTTACAGATAAAGTGCCCCCCCCTCCCCCTTTTTAAATTTTTTATTTTGTTCTGTTCTTCTTTACAGCAGTGCATTGTCACTGCTCCCTAAAAGCCCAGACTCACTTAAAATTTTGTTCAGATTGAGCCAACAAGATCTATGCAGAAGTAGTAAATGTCGTAACCAGGCTTCTGTTACGACATTCCTGTTGAAGGATCATTAATAGTTACCTGAAGTTGCCTTTGTTTCAGAGGGTCTCTCACCTGGTCCACTTTCAGTGGCGCACAGTTGAGATGTCTTTTGTTGTTGACTTCCACTCTCCATCTCCCTCCTGTTGGCCCCGTTTGTACCCGGTAGAGGCTGCAAGCCGACACGGAATGATGGTTGCCCTTGCGAGACAGAATTTACTGCCCAGTCTGGATGACCCTGTTTCCCGAACTACATCCACCTCTTTTATTCATGTATTTACTTTTTGCTTATTTGAATTATAAAGTTCATGTAAATCCCCTGTAAAAAGACACATTTATTCAATAAATGCATGACTCAAGGTTTCAGTGTTCTGGCTGATTGATGTAGGTCCCCTCTGGAATCAGACCCCAGCAGTACGACACCATGACCCAGTGCCACCTGACCAAACATGCTTTCTTGCGTTAAATCTTCTCCGTCACCAACATGCTGCCACTTTCCTTCTTCTTTCCTGCTGTCATGACCTTTTCTCATCTGTCTGCAAGGCACGATACTGCTCTTTTCTTATTCTGTTTCTGTCTCTCTGTCTCTCTCTTGCTCTCTCTCACACTTTACCCATCTTTTCTCTGGCTGCCATCCCCTTCCTCCTCACTCTTTTCTTTCACAGCTGAAACTGACACAGCCTCACTGTTGCTGTTTTTCTTCCTTTGTATCTTTTGAAATGGCTTGTATTCATTTATCTCTCCTGTTCCCCCTTCGTCACCCACTTTCTCTGATACCTTTATTCTCTACTCTCTCTCTTTTTTCCTCTTTCTCTTTCTTCTGTTCTCCTTCTTTCCAGCAATCTCCTGTGACCTCTCAGACCACCAGGCAATGTCCTTTGACCCCAGCCAAGATGGCACCGTCTCCTTCTCCTACTCCTTCCAGCCCTGCCCTCCAGACCTCTTCTTCCTCTTCTTCTTCCTCCTCCTCCTGCCCTGCACTCCGCCCAGTGAGACAACCCCTCCTTACTTGCCTATTATTCAGTCCCCTGCCTGGCATTTTCTTCCTTTAGCGTCCCAGATAACTGATGCCAAGAAAACAGTGGTAGCTGGGTCTAAAGTTTACACAGTAGGCTGTGTACCAGCTCTGAGAATCTGAGTAGGGCTACAGAGAATAAGATATGGTAATTTAAGTATTTTCAGTACCCAAAGTGTTTGATGTGTCAGTGGAGAAAATTGACCCCAGTACTTGTAATAATGAGCACTGCATTTGAGGAAATTCATTCTAAAATTACATGATGCAAAGCTTTCTTGGGGAAATAGTGTACATGTTGAAAGCAATAATGCTTACTACTATAAACAAAATTTATTAGTAACAGAAGGAACAGTCTTTCTGTAAAATTGTGTTTGCATGTCGCATTTTACCACCACATGAAGATGCAATCATAACTTATTATTGGAGAGGTTTTTAATTATCTCAGAGATAATTAGAATAACTGTGGGATATTAAAGTGGACCTGTTATGGTTATTTCCAGCTCTATACCTTTATTCTTGGACTCTATTAGAGTACCTTTTCATAATTCACTCCTCTCCCTTTAAGGCCAGCATTCCTTTGAGCCTACTTTATTCCAATTGGCTTCCACTCACAAACAGAAAGTTTGACTCGCAGTGTGTTCACAGCCATTGCGTGACATGACCATGTTAAGGCTATCCTCTCTCAATGACATCATACAGTGCTAAGAGTAGAAAGAAACTGTTGGAAACCAAACATTTAGAACAGTATGAAGTCTAAGCATATACTTGACCTCATTATTTGAAACTTTGGCTATATTTAATAGGAGCATCCTCAAATGATAGAATATAAGGAAAAGCATAATTGGCTCATTATAACATAGGTGTTTTAAAAACACATTAATGAGCAGTAAGTAACTTTTTTCTGAATGGAAAGTTTTAACCTCCTGAGACCCTGCGTCCTCATATGGAGACATTACATTTTGCCTTTTCTGCACATTATACTCCACTCAGCTCAGTGGTGTTTTATACTTTGTTAGGCAATGTTGAATTTATTGTGTTATTTAGTAAAATAAACCCATTGTCCCATTATGAGGACATACTAAAAAAAAAAAAAAAAGAAAGTATGTAACAACTACGTAATGAAGTAATAATTTCCTGTTCAAAGACGAAGTTTATATACTTATCAGGTCCAACTAATCACAAATAGCTAGGAGAAATTAAAAGTGCATCCCAAACAAGAGATTGGATCTCAGGAGCTTAAACTATTTCTTTTCAAACAAAAGCAAAAAGTGTAGCTCCAATGTATTGTTGCCCTGGCTACACACAGCGCGTAACATGTACTGAATACTGGCACCTATTGCCAAAGGACTAAAGCACTGAATCCTCTGATCCAGATCCAGATCCAGATTGAATTTGAACTTATTTTGACTTAACCAGAAACACACTCACTACACTATATAGTCACATCACAAATATAATTGTACATGTAGCCTTGCCACCATCTATATGTCACTCAAGTGATAGGACCTTAATATGTCCGCTGCATCTGGGTGTATTCACACCTGTATTTAGAGCTGTCCACTTATGACTGCATCACATAAGATGTATTTTATTGCCAAGTGTGAACAGGCCCTGAGAGCTTCAAAAGAGGTGATGAGGGCTTTAGAGTGAGAGACTGCTGGTGGCTCATGAGCAGAATTTGTGTTTATAAATTTTATTCAGCCACACACGTATCATTATGGGTAGCAAATGTTTGTAAGAAATCTTCATAGGAGGAGGGAGATTTCCTATGTCAGGTAGGTGACTATTAAGAAAAGCTTTGATGGCCTCCTGTGTTTCCCAGCCTCTAGCTTGTCACCTCCTCCCCTTCCTTCTCCTTGTCTGTTAAGCGATGTCCACCAAAGTAAGGACACCAGATGTGACAGGAGCGCTGTGGCGCCTGCCTCCTGTTCTCTGTGGCCTTGCTGGGAGCGAGGCGTCATGTCCTGTTTATCTCTCTGTCTCTTCCTTGCTCTTCCAGAAGGGCCCCGTGGCACCGGTCGTGGCTGTGACGGCTCCGCAGCAGACCCCCGTGGTTATGCCTCCCCAGGCCCCGGCCCAGCCTGCCTCCCAGCCAGTGCAGCCTGCACAGCCGGGCATCGCCACGGCCCCTGGAGCTCCTGTCGTGTCCCAGGTCCGTTTCCTTTGCCACACTGCCCTCCCCTCATCCTCCTCCACCACCACCCACACTCCACCCTGAAGGGTGAGGGCACTGTCACAGCTGCCAGGAGGCTGGCTGTGTCACAAACTCAGCCCCGGACCCACAGCCTCACCGCGTCACACAGCTGGCCATGGACAAAGAGTCTTGCACGTGCCCACACATGTTTGCGCTCATACATTCACACTAAAGCATACTGACCCAAGGACATGCAAAGACATAAAGGCACAGATTCACCATGAACTCACATGTACGCACATTCACACACACACACACACACACACACACACACACACACATATATATATATATATATATATATATATATATATGGATACAG
>VUQI01019400.1:18169-29546 GCA_015106735.1 Paratilapia polleni | reverse complement strand
GTTGCCAGGAGAACGGTACTTGTCTGACTGCATTGTGCCAAGTGTAAAGTTTGGTGGAGGGGGGATTATGGTGTGGGGTTGTGTTTCAGGAGTTGGGCTCGGCCCCTTAGTTCCAGTAAAAGGAACTCTTAATGCTTCAGCATACCAAGACATTTTGGACAATTTCATGCTCCCAACATTGTGGGAACAGTTTGGGGATGATCCCTTCCTGTTCCAACATGACTGCGCACCAGTGCACAAAGCAAGGTCCATAAAGACATGGATGAGTGAGTTTGGTGTGGAAGAACTTGACTGGCCTGCACAGAGTCCTGACCTCAACACAATAGAACACCTTTGGGATGAATTAGAGTGGAGACTGTGAGCCAGGCCTTCTCGTCCAACATCAGTGTCTGACCCCCAACTGATAGCGCCAGTTGGGGTGCAAAGTTGCAAAAAAAAAAAAAGGAAGAGCTTGTCATAACTCTTTGATAAGAATATCAGGCTTGGTGTTTAAATTAAAGAATTTGCACCGATTTATGACAGATATAGAACATATTGAAAATTAAAAAATCAAAAACCATGCAATAGGTTTTCATCCTATTATAAACTCCTGCTCAGTTACATATTCAGTGAAAGTAATTACTTTTACAACTACCTTTACCACTTAAACCCTGATCATCACAAATTTTCATGAATCCCTTAATTGTCTCTCTGTTAGTTGTTGTGCAGTCCTGTTTCCTCTCCCTCCGTGTCTCTGCTGTGAATGTAATTCCCTCCTATTTTCTATCCTCAGACACGGTGGAGACCAACAGATATCTTCTGACCTCATTTTCAGCACAATCGGTGAGTTCAAGGGCCAACTACATGTTATATCTCTTTTTTTTCTATTATCATTATTATTACTAAAAATGCATGCATTAGTATTCAAAAGGGTGTGGTGGGTGAATTTCAAAGGCTAACTGTTGGAAACCATTAGCAAAGAATCTGTGTCTAATTTTGGGGCAGTGGTTTGAAATGGGCTCTTCCTGAGACTAATTTCTCACTTTAAAAATTCTTTTGACACCTGTATCAAAAAAATATCATCATAATAATCATCTAAAAGCAAATAACTGACGATAATATAAAACAATTAAAAAGGAGTTAACGCAATACATAGTGTAAGCATTGCTGAGCAACTTTGTAGAACTGAAAGATGCCATCACCTAGTCAGCAGCCTTAATGAAGGCACAATATTATTTTGATCAGATACAAGGATCTTTTTTGTGCATGCAGCCTCATCAGCCACAAACATTTCATTTCATTTCATATGACATGTGTGCATTCATAAAAAAGATGGTCTGAGCATCTGAGAGATTAGGAATGCACTTTAATGCCAAAATGTGCCAAAGAATAGCAATGTTCAAACAGATCAATACAATATGAGATGTGTAAGCAAGGTGACCTTGGTACACATACTTTTGTATGGAGCCAAGACAATACCAATCACTTTAAGAAACAGACAAAACAGAAGCTATACCTGTGCTTACACCGTTGCTGATATTATACATGCACAAGTTTGTGTTGTATCTGGAAAGGTCTTATAGCGAAGTTCATTTGGAAATGAGTGTTTAACCGAACCACACTTTGATTGCAGTTTGAGTCTGGCATGTTAGAAACTTCCAAAATCTTGGATTAATGGGAATAACTCAGCCACATTTGCGTCTTTGCCAGGCAAAGATCCAAAGACACACATTAATATACACATGTTTAAACACAAACATACAGATACATGTATGCAAAAGTCTACAGAATAGCACACAGAGCTACCATGGCCAAGCATCTTTGGCTGTCCTCTGCCAATCAGGCTCAATTCAAAGCAGTTTCACACTGTGACGAAACAGACATTGTCTGACGGCCAAAGAGGGAGAGAGAGGGAGAGCATGTGTGTATCTCATGTGTGCACATATGCGTACGTAAGCCACTGTGGCTGCCGGTGCATGTGTGAACAGGCAGATGTGAGAAGATGAGGATAAGGTGTGCAATGAGGCCAGAAGCGGCCTGGCAGATTAGCAGGTTGTATTCCATTTTGGATATCTATATGAACACAGATATGCGTGTGTGTGTGTGTGTGTGTGTGTGTGTGTGTGTGCGCCAAGGCACAAATTTTTCACAGTGCTGACAGCAACTACTAAAACTATTCTGACATTTAGAATCTTACTGCAGAATATTATCAACTAAAAGCAAGCACAGAGTAAACAATATTACCTGTTGGATATAAAACTATAGCACTAAAAATAGAACTATATAAGAAAGATACACAAATCACTAAAGAGATGAAGCAAAGAATAAAAATAATAGTGTCAGATAATCTCCATGGCTCAGCTCACTGAAGCACATTTCCAGCAAAGTGAACATGAACCTAAAGTTCAAGATTGTTGTTCAGCCTGCCATGCGTTACTACAATACTGCAAAATAGATAACTGGGGGAAATCATACTTATATAGATAATACAAATTAAGTACATGATCTTTTGCATTGTGTATATTTGATTTCTATTAACCCTCCTCTTTTTCTTAAACACTTTCATTTGTAGAACACCTTGTCCAGTCGGGTGGTCCATCACGGTCTGGCCGATGCTGATCGACTGAAGCTGGGTGTGGTGAGGGTTTGGGGCGCAGGCAGTACTGAGATCACAGAGGTTACCCTAACCGTATCTGGAGCGACACATCACCTAACCCCAGAGCACAACCTTGTCTCGCAGGTCAGTGCATTTCAGGGATACTTAAATTAGCTATGGTTGGTATAGATATCTAGACAATGTATTTATCTGTATTAAAATTTAATTAATTATGTAATTAAGTAGCATTTATTTAGCTAAAAATGATATTATAAAATCTAAATTTGTTATTGCAGAAAATAGTGCCAGGCTTTTACAACCCCATTTCCAAGAAAGTTGGGACGCCGTACAAAATGGAAATAAAAACAGAATGCAATGATTTGAAAATCTCATAAACTCATATTTTCTTCACAATAGAACACAGAAAACATATCAAATGTTTAAACTGAGACATTTTACTATTTCGTGAAAAATATTAGCTCATTTTAAATTTGATGGCAGCAACACATCTCAAAAAAGTTGGGACAGGGCAGCAAAACACTGGAACAGTAAGAGGTACTGAAAAGAAACAGCTGGTGGAACATTTAGCAGCTAATTAGATTAATTGGCAGCAGGTCAGTAACATGATTGGTTATAAAAACAGCATCTTAGAAAGGCAGAGTTTCTCAGAAGTAAAGATGGGGTTCACCAATCTGCAAAAATGTGTCAACAAATTGTGGAACAATTTCAGAATGATGTTCCTCATTGTAAAATTGTGAAGACTTTGAAGATCTCATCTTCAGTACTATCATCAAAAGATTCTGAGAATCTGGAGAAATCTCTGTGCGCAAGAGACAAGGCTAAAAATCAATACTGGATGCCCATGATCTTCTGGAACTGGGGCAGCCCTGCATTAAAATGGAAAGAAATAGTAAGCAGCTGGTGTTGTGACACTTAAATACAGTGAGGTGGGAGAGCTACTCCTGTCTGGTACAGGACAAGATGTTTCATCCTGAAGACATATAGGCCTCTTCTTACCGTTAAAATTTCTCTTCATATTCATTCAAATGTTTCAGCATTGAGTTGTTTAACATTACTGGGGAGCTGTGCTGTGTATATGAGCAAAACTGGATTAGTTTTCTTTATATCAGATCCAACATAAAGAACAGAAAAGAAGGGAAATACTGTACATTCAACACTTTTAGTGGACTTAAATCCTGGAGGAGGTTACTCGAACAAAAGATGCGTCAACTTCCAGCTATCTATCTATATATCTATTCTTCTTGATCATGTTTTCTGTGTTATAGGAAGCAAAAGTCTGTTCAAAAGTCGTTGATTTTGTTGTCATCATCATCATCATTATTTTCATTATTATTATTAAATGCAGACCAGAAATGAAGAAGTACAGCCAATGTTAATTGAACAAAAGGATTAAGTTGCCCTCTCTTTTCTCTTCCTTTTACAGGAGCTGATTATAGATGCTACTTCAAAGGGCGTTTATGTTGATCAGCCTTTTACCATAACATGGAAGACCAGGGTCTGAGTGCCGTATTTGTGTTCACTGGTAAAGAATTAAGATATTCTGAACATGAAATGTCAAACATTAATGCCTACTGTCAATGATGAGTCTATGTAACTAAGTGAAACAAATTTTTACCATTGCTCTGTGCCGTTAAATAAATTTCAAGCAAAAACTTCAGAACATTACTGTTTGTCAGTCAGTATCCCAACTACAAGCTGTTCATCATTAAATGTGTGATAATCGAGAAACAGAAACTTTTAAAGCTACTTTTAAACAGTGATATTGAAAATATCACTATGTCACTGTCACACCATGACTGAATATGGTAGGAGCTTTTTCTTGCTGTCGTGCATGCATGCTGATTACTTTTGCAGATAAATGAGAATGAGGTAATCTTAGTTTTAGCTGCTTGGGTTAAATGGATCCAAGTGCAGTTAACTCTATGTATTTGCCTTTATATCCATTTCTGTTCTGCTACATAAGATATAAATAAATCAATCAATTAAAAGTGTGTTTGTTGTTCTTCTCCAGTTATTTGCGTCTTCATATTGGTCTTTCAATCTTAACGTTTTGTTTCCTGTATGTTAAACTTGAGACTCTGAAAATACTGTTTGCAATTTGAGCTGTTACACAATCCATTTGGTAGTGGAGAAAGGAAATGTTGACCTAATTTGTATCCACAAAACATGCAGGGTCAGTAATTTCACGATAATGTCCTGGCAAACAGTCACAATTAATGACCAATGCAAGCAGGCCTGTACAAAATCTCAAGAAGCCTGCTTTTGATCGGTGTAAATGCTTTGAGTCACGTGATGCATGATTGATGTTTTGTAACACTGTAGTTACTAAGCAGCTAGTAACAGTAACTGAAGTGACTTTTCATTAACTGTACGTTTAGCTTTGTGCTTGTATCATTGCCATTTAGCGAGAGATGAAGACTGTGAAACAGCCTGGGCTTTTATATTCTTCACATTCCTAGTGGTTACTGGTTTCATCATTTCTTTTGAAAAATATTTTTTCTCTTATTTTGTCAAGGAAAGAAATTTTAATAATGAATTGTTCCATTGTCATCTTTTGAATTTGTTTGCCCTCTTTCCCGTCAGAAATTTGTAAAAGCTACATATATTGACAACAGCGTGGGCTTTGGGTATTTACTCGGACATCAAGAGAAACATCTGTTGATGTGGAGGTGTTTAACTCATGTTTTGTATGATTTCTTTATTATTGTATGGATCTGTGAAATTCCAGTATACATCCCATACAGGCTATGACCCTTATGTGTAAGTTCAGTAAGGAAGATCTTCCTGCATTCCTGGGTCTTTGGGCTGCTAGTCTTACTTCTGCTTTCCCATGCTGTCAAACTCAATTTTGTTGTCATCACTCTGGTCAAATCTTTCTCTTGCCAACCTTCTGCAAGCCAATTAGCCCCTCTTCAGTTCTACATGGATGTAGCGCCACCTACATGTTTTAGGAGGTACTATCAGGGCAGCTGGTTTGCAAGTAGTTGGCCGCAAGAGTTTTCTTCTCTGTCCTAATATACATCCAGTTGTCCTCTTTCTCTGACATAATGCCATAATCGTTTCTATTCTACAAAGGATGCTAACACAGGATGTAATGCCAAAAGGGGCTTGTTCAATTATTTTAGCTCAGAGAGACTGCCCCTTTTCTCCCTATAGTTCTATGTAAATTTCTAAAGAAAAATCACTGTCCCATCTTCTCTTTTCTTCTTATTTCCTTACAGACACCCCATGTCAAATGCTGGTTTATTCAATACTTTAAACAGATGTTCCTCAGGTGCTGTCTAAGCCCTCAATTGCATTTACTCTACATCTGTAAAACAGGTACTTTTTCTTCAGCAGTTATGCAGGGCATTTACAACTTCTCTCTTCAACAGCTGGGCTGCTAGTCAGCAACAGCCTATTCTTCATTGATCAGATATAGCTCAAAATCCATCAACGCTGTGGTTTCTGCTTTTCCTGTTCCTAAGTGCATAAAACAGAAAACCAGACTTTAGAGCCTCTATCGCAGAATTCCTGTTCTCTCTCCTGGGTCTCTAACATTTATCGCAGGCTTTCATTTCTCTCTCGTGGCCTGTGATGACTCTCAGACCTTCATTGTAGGCTTCCTGTTCTCTCTCCTGGCCTTTAATGGCCCTCAAGATTTCACTGCAGGCTTCCTGTTCTCAATCCTGTTGTCACCTCTCTGGCACAATCATTCTCTCGCCCACCTTCTGAGGGCCAATCGGCCTCTGTTCTGTGTGTTTTAAGTTTCAGTGCTCTTCTGTCACTGGCCTTTCAGACTCTAATCTGTGCACCCCAACTCTCTAAAAAAGCCTCATCCACATCTCTATCTGTTACATCTCAGAGAGGTGGGTCTCCTCTCTGCTATGTAGCTTCACTGGAGTCTAATTGCCAAATAGTGTACTACTCAATCTCTGAACTTCAGTGCTTTCAAATGATCTCTCTTTGTTGAAATATAGTTGTGTAGTCTGTAGCCTCAACTAAGCTTGGATGTTTGTCTAAAAAGTTTGTAATGATGTTCACAGCAATAATATTAAAAATTCATGTGTGTGTTGGGTAAGCAAAAAAACTAGAGCTTATAGTAAACATAAATATTATGCTGTACATATGTGAATTCAAATAAAGCATATTAACTCTTTCATGCACGAATTATAACTATATATCAGTCAAGATTTTTTCTATAACTGTTTTTATTACCCTTTAGGCGTGAAAAGAACAATTCAAGTGAAAGTTTTGAATAGCTGTCCACTGTAGTGAGAACCATGCATGACAGGGTTCATGTCTGGCCTTTTCATTAATAAAAATAGAATTACATTAAGGATTAGGAAAATTTCCTACACAAAATAAATCATTTAAAAATAATTTAAATGCATCGCCATAAAGCTGAAAGAATTGTTTTTTTTTTAGATCATAAAAGCTTGACATTTTGGAGAAGAATAGCTATCATCGGACTTTAGTGATATGCAGCGTTCTGTACAAAGTATAGCTAGCATTGTCCCTCAGTGTCCAAATATTACAATTCCAGTTCTGTCTTCAAAGCATGATTTTCACATGATTTCAGAATTTTTTCATGCAGTGTTCATTTCTGTCTTCAAAGTGCAATTATTCAAAGAAAACACTGATGCATTTCTTGGTGTTGTTATCCCATTATTATTATTATTATTATTGTTATTATTATTTATAATTATTGTGATAACAATAATAATTATTATATAATTGATCTCAGCGAACTAACATGTCAGACAGCGCCCTGTGCCACCATCATCAAAACAACAAATGAGGGGCTATCTTTTGGAAGAATGCTGTTCCAGACTCATCCTGATTTATCTCAAAAGACTCTGCAGACTAGCCAATCGGTTCCCAGACTGAGGACTTCTAGAAACAATACCAAGGCTGGTCTTGAAGCTGGTCTGGCAGCATGTGGTGGCCCAGCACCTTACTAAGATATTTTCCTTTATTTTTTCATCCATCTGTATAACCACAGTCTGAATTTGTCCTGATGATTGCCTCTTTTTTTTCTTCTTCTTTACCCAGTTTTCTGCGTAATTTCTTACTTTGAAGGGTGAGCTTCCAACTTTCGACGCTAGAGGCGCTGTGGGAAACGTCACACCGGAAGTGTGTCTTGCCGGCTTCATAGTGTTGAACTTTCACCTCAGGCTGTGCACGCTGGAAAATGGAAACTCAGTGAAGCAACGTGGACAGTAAAATATTAAACAACTATTTATTAAATTAAGCGTTGCCAGAGCTTTACTTCCCCATGTTTTGTTCCGCCTGGATTTAATAATTCGACTCGTCAACGCGGCTAAAAGGTAAACACCGCCTGTCTGTGAAAATGTTAGTTTGTTTACAAGCTGTTGACGGTTCATAGTGAAGCTAATTGTCTAGAAAGTAGCTCCACACTTTTCCATTTTTCATACAACCGTCGTATTTTATTCCGTGTGATATTTTTGCCTAACAGGTACATTAGAGTCACGCATATATGTCTGCTTTGTAAACCTGAATGCTTTAAAGGCTAGTTTTTAGCCAAAGTATCTCGAAACCCACGAATTTTAGTAGTCGCACGAAAATAAACAAAACTTCCAGGAAGGGTCTTTTTTATCCTTACAGGGGTTAAAATTCAAAACGCAAACAAGCAGAGAGGGTGTAGAGGCAGTGAAGTTAGTTCATGTAGTGCTTTGTTACAGATGGGGAAGGCACCTAAGAAGAGGAGCCTTGCTGACAAGGTCCGAAAGACCAAAACCTCCACTGAGATCAAAAACAACCCGTTTGAGGTGAAAATCAACAGAAAGAAATTTGATGTTCTCGGGAGAAAAAGCAAGCATGATGTGGGTCTGCCGGGTGTATCTCGATCCAAAGCCATCAACAAGGTAAGAGACGGCCTCGTGTTTTTAATGGACATATTGCCCACCTTCTGTTCACTTATGTGCTCGTTTTAAAGGGTTACAATAAAAACGTAATACTTTAGCTGCTGCTCAGTACTGTTTTATTACATTTTACTCATATTTTTTCATCAAACTGAATGAGAGAACTTTATATTAGATAAATAAATGTGGGGAATAAACATCGTGTAAGTCATGCATGAAATAAAATAAAAATATATGTTTTAATGCTTCAGCCATCAACATCTCTGCAATGATTGTATGAAAGACTGGTTTGACTGGTTGAGATGTTTGCTGGAAAGTGTTTATGAACTGTTGCAGGTTTATCAGAAGTCCTCTGTAGTACTTCTAAATTCTCATTGATATAGGAGCCTGTTTTAGGACTGAAATAATTTTTAAGTTCTCAAGTCCTGAACTGAAGTCCTCCTGCTAACTTGGCCAGTTAAAGAAATATTTAGATGACCTGTTTTGTAAATATGAGCTCTGCTTCTTTGGCCAAAATCTCCAAAGATCCAGAGAGCTGCAGCCACAAACTTTTCTGTTGCGGCACCATATCTGGCAGGCATTGCTCACAGCACTCCGTGCATTTAACACTATCTGTGCTGTGAAGCCTGGTGCTCACAGAGTCATGCTGGGAGAGGGACTTTCTGCAGGAGTCACTGAGAAGATTGTAAGAACAGAGAGAGCCGTGAACCAGTCCAAATACAAGCAAAAGTGTTAAGAAAAGTAAAATCTTCATCATTGCTGCTTCTAATTTGTGTGTTTTTTTTTTTTGTTTTTTTTTTTTAATGTGATATGGCCTTAAGAGCACAGAATGTGGAGGGAGCTTGTGTGCATGTTTACCTGAGAGGGAGTGGATATAACTCATAAGCACTTCTTTTTTTTTTTTTCTCTCTGTAGAGAAAAGAGACCCTACTGAAGGAATACAAACAGAAAAACAAATCCAGCAAATTTATTGACAGACGTTTTGGAGAGTATGACACCAAGATGGCACCAGAAGACAAAATCCTCCAGAGGTTCACGATGGAGAGACAGGTCAGTGATGTGATATGCATTTATTGCTGCCTGAAATCACACACTGGGCATCAGGTTCTGACATACAGGTTATGAATGGATAAAATACGCTAAACATGCAGAGAGGGACTGACGTGGGGTTTTTTTTTTTTGTTTTTGTTTTTGTTATTGTGGATATGCACTTTTTTATTATTAAAAAAATAAAGGAAATCTGTTTGTACAGCTTACATGATTCATTTACAGTTGTAGATGAGACCTTTTCTTGTCCCTCACAAACATCAGTATACAGTCAGGTCCATTAGTATTTGGATAGCGGCACAATTTTTGTAATTTTGCCTCTGCACACCACCACAATGGATTTGATATGAACCAGTCATGGTGTGATTGAAGTGCAGACTTTGGGCTTTAATTCAAGACGTTTAAGAAAAAAATTGCATTTGCGGATGATCGCAGAATTCTTTCCTTGACTAAGAAAAATCCCTTAATAACATCTAGTCAAACCAAGAACAATCTCAAGGAGGTAGATGTATCCTTCTCCAAAATTATGCTGCAAAGCCAGTATTGTGCCTCGCAGTGCAGATTAATAATGACCCAAAACATGCTGCAAAAGCATCCCAAGGCTGTCTTAAAGCAAAGACTTTGATTATGGTCACGTCAATCTACTGACCTCATCCCAATAGATCTTGCTTTTTACTTACTGAAGGCAAAACTGAATGCAGAGAGACCCACAAACAAGCAGCAGCTGAAGGGAAGAAAAAGGAGGAAACAGCATTTGGTGATGTACATGGGTTCTAGACATCAGGCAGTCACTGACTGTATTTGCATTCAAGGATTAAAAATAGTTGAATAGCAGAAAGTCTATTCTTCATTGTAATCTTGATTGATTCATTTCTAATGTATTACTGAGGCAAAATTATGAGAATTATGTTAGAATGCTTATGGACCTGACTCTTCATGCTAAAGCTAGCATCACAGGCAGAGATTTTTCACTTTTTCTTTAAGCTGCAGAAGTCAAAACATGCAGTAAATATAATACAGAAGAAATAAGAACATATTTATATAAATATTTATGGCTGAAATAAAATCTCTTATGTACAGATGTACTAAACCTACACCTTCTGTCCTTCTGTTGCTTTGCATTTTATTATTAGCGTGTCCATGAGAAGAAGGACGTGTACAATCTGAACGAGGAGGAAGAGCTGACTCATTATGGGCAGTCTTTGGCTGAAATGGAGAAATTCAATGACATTGTAAATAGCGATGATGAATCAGAAGAAAAAGGTCTATTGTCTGGTGAGTCTGAGCACCAAATGAGCTAATATTTTCTACATGCACACGGTTGTTATAACGTACTCCTGTGGTACCTTGAGCCTGTTTTCCCTGAAATAGTTGGATGTGAGATGTTTTTTTTATATATACAGAACAGATATATAATTTCAGAAATATTCACTAATAGTTGATGTTTCTTGTCCTCCAGGTAAGCTCACCTTGCTCTAAGAAATATCAGTCTTTTTATATAAATTAATTCATAGTTACCTTTATATCAACAGAGTACATTTGTAATCTGTATGTGTTTGTCCCAGTATAAGAAAGCAAAGGATAAATTATTATAAATATTGTTATTATAGATGACAGAGCTGGCATTTATTAGTGACAATATTTTTTTTTCACACCTAGCTGAGCTGACTGCATCCCACTTTGGAGGAGGAGGGGGTCTCCTCAGGAAGAAAACGTCAGGGGAGCAGCAGGAGGAGGAAGGAAACCAGAGGGCCAAGTCCAGACAGGAGCTCATTGAAGATCTCATCCAGAAATCCAAGCAGGAGAAGGTGAGGCTGTAACAGTGTTGCTGATGAATTTTGGTCTATGCTGACTTTGTTTGCCATAGTTA
>VUQI01019396.1:0-20590 GCA_015106735.1 Paratilapia polleni | reverse complement strand
CTCTTCCTCACTTCTTTTCACTCTCCATGTGTTTTATACACCATTTGCATTTAGTCATTAGCTATTATTAACTCTGTCTCTCTCCTATAGGTGTGCCTTTTTGTCCTGTCTCCCTCTGCTCTCTTCTGTTTCCCCTCATCCCCAACCGGTCGCGGCAGATGGCTGCCCCTCCCTGAGCCTGGTTCTGCCGGAGGTTTCTTCCTGTTAAAAGGGAGTTTTTCCTTCCCACTGTTGCCAAGTGCTTGCTCATAGGGGGTCGTCTGATTGTTGGGGTTTCCTGTCTTTTCTGTCTAATATTGTAGGGTCTTTACCCTAAAATATAAAGCGCCTTGAGGCGACTGTTGTTGTGATTTGGCGCTGTACAAATAAAATTGAATTGAATTGAACTGGATATACAAACAAGATATGGCTAAATACAGAAGAATGCACGGGAATGATTGTGTTATGGTGAAACTTAAATGTTATCTTGGAAAATAGTGTTTTTCTGTGAAGAGAAAGCTATAACAAAGAACATGGCAAAAACGATAAATAAAATAAGTAAATAAATAAATAGATACATGCATAAATAAGCTGTACATGGAGACATAAAACTGACATCAGGCAGCTCAGAAAATCAATACCAAGAAGTATGAGCATCATTTTGAAGAGGTGCGATGTGTTGTTTTCCACAGGTGCATAATGATGAGTTGAAGGTATCAGTGAACCATGAAAACACTGGAGATGCATCTGTATCTGTCAGACTCACCTTAAACATCAGCTCACAAAAGAAATGAGACCACTTCAGTTAACGATCATCTCATTTTACATGAAGAGAAAAAATACAAAATCATTTTAATATGTTGGATGCTTTTTTTTTTCAGTATGTCAGTATGTGTTTTGTGTGACGTATTTTTATTTTACCGTGAAATTCAAGAAAGAATTGAATTTATCTCTTGATCAGAAGCTACATGTCACTTTTTAAAAGGATTAAATTATTACTTTGAGCCAAAAAGTGTGCAGACCTCTCCTCTTTTTTGGAACATTTTGGTGTTAGCCCCCAGCTAATAACGATAACGAGGATATTCCCTGTCCGACAGTAAAATGGGGAGCAGAGTGTGTGAGCATGGAGTGAGTGCAGAGTGTGTGAGTTTTTCAAACCTCTATCTTTCATGCTGTGTACATTTGTTGTGTTAACCACTAAACTAGGACACAGTTAATCATGATTCTGAATAACAGTTGAACCTGTCCTTTCATTTGAGGATTGATGGGTTTGGTGGGGCAGAGAGAAGCTGAAAAGAAAGGAGAAAAGGACGAGGAAGACAAAAGGAGCAGCAATTCAATTCAATTTTATTTATATAGCGCCAACTCACAACAACAGTCGCCTCAAGGCACTTTGTATTTTAGGGTAAAGACCCTACAATATTAGACAGAAAATAGGTGTGGATTATAATAATGATGATAGAAAATAGGAGGAGGAAAACAAAACTGGTGTTATTGAAGGGAAAAATGAATCTAACAGTGGGAGTATTGGTGATGAGAAGGGGGCTGATGAGTCTCAACAGAGCATTGGTGCAATGGGTGGTGAAGGATGTGAGTCAGAGCTCTGCTGAGCCAAGATTCCATTAGCTTTAACTAGTAATAACTTCATGAAGTCTTAATGATTTCTTGAAGTAATTACCAGTTAAGTGTTAAGTTTGTACAGCAATGGTGTTATAATGATGCCATTTGCTCTGTAGCTGAAGAACTTTTCTGTGCTACTGTAAATTAGTGACTTTGTGTTAAAGTTGATTCTAAGAGTCAAGAAAAGTCTCTCTCTCTCTCACTCTGTCACTCACGTGTTGAGCTGGGAGGAGGAGCCGAGTTTTAATGACATTTACGAACAGTTACCAATGTTTAGCTCTTGTATCTTGTATATTGTATCTTAAAGCTATCTGTAACAATTCTCTTTGGTTATGGTTGTGTGTTAATAAAAATTACATAAAAATAAGCAAAACAGTATTTTTGTTCAATTTTGTTTTGTAGCTCTGTCTCTCTGAAACACCTCACACCACCACAACACAGCACCGCTTATCACAGTACAAGCTTTGGCCTTTTGTTCTTTAGAGTCTGACTTCCTGTTCTTGTCGTTGTTCCCTGCTGCAGTGAGTAAGTCACTTTCCCTTGTAAAAATGCGATACACAATCAACACGAATGTGCAAGTACAACCTGGATCTTCTGTGGTTTAAGAAACAGAGAAGCAGTAGAGGTGGTTAATATTGAGCAGAGAAAGTGACAAATCCAAATCACGCAGACTGACAGAGAGAGAGCAGCTTGTTATTTGGTTATAAAGAAGGTCACAGTTCAGGATGTTGGTTGTTACACCTGTAGACAGTTTGATAAATCAGAAGGACAACAAGGTCCAGACTTTGAGGTGGATCTGTTTGTTATTGTCACGAATTATTTACATCTTGATGTTTGAGCTCAAACTGTCTTAGTAGAGCAACACAGTGAAACATTGTAATAATTATGATTACTGTGATGAAGCTCATTTTACCCTTGTTCTCAAACTGTGTCCATATTCACCAGTGATTGAACATGAGAGTGATGATGAAGTCATCTTGAACTGCTGTGTGTTCACATATGAACACTGCAGACACACAGTGGAGTGGCTGTTTGAGGGTAAAGGGAAAATGTCCTCAGATGTGGAGAAAAAAAAACATGTCCGTGCTCTGCCACTGTGACATTTGCAACATCTCACCTTAATCACAAGTCAAATGACTCATGTTTTATGAGTCATTGAAGTGTAAAGAGAGAGACACAGTGATAATAAAATAGTGCAGCATTTTCCCTTCAGCCCCCTGTTCTCAGGTGAGAAAACAGTCGAGAATATGATCACCTTTCAACCAGTTAAAATCACCTCTGCTCTGCTGGTGTGATGACAAATATCACACCACTTTTTGTCATCCATTGTGGTAAAACTAACATGGAGTGTTAACTGTATGGTTTGTTTGAATATGTTTTTGTATTTCTTCAGGTGAAGTTGTGACAAAAACACATTTAATGACAACAAAACCAATGATGACAGAATCTACAACAGACACAGCAGAGACAATCAATCTAAAATCATTCATAAGAAATGAATGGACAGCAAGAAGGATAAACGTGAGCAACAAGGTAGTGTCTGACTCTCTCTCATCATTTGAAGTCTAAAGTCTGAATGTCAGACTGACACTTGTTGTGGGTGCAGAAATTCTGATATCAGTCACTACAATACCACTGACTATGTTTAACTCTCTTTGCAGTAGTTGTTCATGTGGGTTTAGCAGCAGTCTTAATAATCATTGTGTTGATCATCAGATGGAAGAAAACATTCACACGTTAAAGTTTAAAATTCAAAAGCTTTTCTTTAATCTCTCTCATCATGTAGATATATTTTGAAAAGGTGTTAAGCTTTTTAACCTTTATGTTTGATGAACTGAGTTTCAACAGTACAGAAGGCAGAAGAGTACTTGATCTTAAAAGGAACTGAGGAAGGTAAACAGGAAAATTGTTAGTTAAGATGAATATATGCATTAATACAGCTTTGTTTATTCTGCAGATGATGATTATTAGAAAACTGACAAGACTGAAACCCTGGATTTTTTTTATGTGTAAGTCAAACTAAACTTTGTCTTTTCAGGAAACAAAGCACTACTGGATGACAACACTGTGAGTTTAAACACTGAATAATCAAGTTACTTTTCAGCATGGTGGTTTTTCTTATTATTTTTAACTGTATAGTTATACAAGAGAGACCCTATAAATAAATTACTATTAGTGATAAGTAAGTGGTTGCTGAAACAAAGGACCAAAGGAAAAAATTAATATAAGAAAAGCAAAATTCACCACCAGAAACAGCACTCTGCATATATATATGCATAGCACTTTTTGTGGGGATTTTTTGTTGGACATTGTATAGATCTTTGCCTAAAACCAACAGTTAATCAATGGTATTTGTGCAGGTACTGAGTCTAAACCCTGCAGAGACTCAGTCTGGTCCAGGAACCAGGACACCGTGAGATCACACAGTTACATTCAGTGTTGTGTTTTGTTTCAACAGAGAGACAAGTCATGATGGTGATGATTATGTTGTGTTCACTGCGTAGGCTGAAGCTGAAGATGGTGTTTCCTACATCTCCTTCAGCTTCATCAACAAGACCAAAATAAAGCCTGAGTAAGCTTTTTGATATTTATAGAGAGGATGTTAGAGACAAGATTGTGATTTTAAAAGCTTTTTATCAGGTATGTTGCAGGTAAAGTGCCATGTTCCTTTGGTTTTTGTTGTTTCAGGGTTTTGAATTACTAGTTAATGTGGGGTTGGGGTTTATGTTTGGTTCTTATTTGTTGATGTAGTACTGATTTGGAATTTTTTTTTTATTTTTTATTAAACTTCAGGTCCTTTAATACTTTTGAATTTCTGAAATTAGTGAGTTCTGGGTTTTGTGTTGATTCTATTTATTATTCTAGCCTTCCCAGTGTCCTGTCTGTGTGATGCAACGGAATAAACGATGTCTCTCATATTACATACAAAGTCTCATCTTATCTTATATTGTTTATTATTACTCTTTGATACACACTTGTACGATAATTTTTGGGTTATGTTCACTGATTAATAAAAGCAGAGGCAACGTTAGAAGAAATGAAACAAAAACAGTTGCAGATCACTTTTCACAGCATCAGCTCTATGAGAAATGAAGCTATTGAGAGAGCTGAGGCTCCCTCTAGAGGTGAAAAGTAAAAAAGAAAAAAAGGAGTGGACTAAATATGCTGTATCCTTCATTTAATTTAATTTGGTAATTTTGTAGCATAAGCTTCGTGACGCTAGTTGTGTTAACAGATTTCACCACATCGACAGACTAAAATTAAACACAGCATATACATTTTATTTTGCTTACTTTTGTGAGCATATGATTGTCAAGTCATTTTATTTATATAGCACATTCAAACCCAGCAGACACTGACCAAAGTGCTGCACAGCAAGCAACAACAAACAGTTAAAACAATATAAATAATTTAAGAACAATGAAAATAACTTAATATTTAATTTAAATTACCAATAAAGTCATAATGTAAAAAAAAAATACACTTGGAAAAATGACACAGTGAGATAATAATAGTCTGAAAAAAAACTTGAGAAACGTGAGAACAAGTATTTTTTAGGTGGGGATTTTAATTCTGTTAGTGAGGTAGATGACCTCATCTGAAGAGGGAGATAATTCAACTGAGAATGTCTGATTGGCTGTAAAAGCCAGTCAGAAATTTGGAATTACCAAAACCTGCTGATCAGGGGACATAAGTCCAGTTGTGTTGCAGATGGTTTTGGTTTAAGTTTCACTTTCTTTCACTTAACAAAAATGTTTTACTAACACCGAGCTTTGGACTTCACATGGGAAGAATGAAGGTTTTGTAAAATTACTTACTTCAGTAGAGTGACTTTTAATTCAGTTCAATTCAATTTTATTTATATAGCACCAAATCACAACAACAGTTGCTTCAAGGTGCTTTATATTGTGGGCTAAAGACCCTACGGTATTAGAGAGAAAACCCCAACAGTCCAACAGGAAAAACTCCCTTTTAAGAGGAAGAAACCTCCAGCAGGCTCAGGGAGGGGCAGCCATCTGCCGTGACCAGTTGAGGGTGAGAGGAAACAGAAGAGATGTTTATGTTAAACAGGCTTTGTTACCATGTGGATCTGCTATTTAAATGATTTCTGCTTTTAAATTAAATTTGGATGATTTATTTTAAATTATGTTTCCACATATTACAAGTTTTTTGTTGTTTAACACCTATTAAGTGAGACGATTTGTGTTTTTAGTGTGTGTCTGTGTATTAACTGATCATAACTGATATATAAGCAAAAGTTCCTTTCACTACAGAGAAAACTTGTTTGTTAAAGGTAAAAGGTTAGCTCAACAGACAAATTGCTTTCTCTTTCTTTCTTTCTTTCTTTTTAAATTATTTTTACTATCATAACCATTATCTTAATCATAAATACTTTTTTTATGTTTTGACTTAGACTGTTGACTGTTTCTGTTCTACATACTAAGTTTTCATTTTAAAAATTCCACATTCACGTAAGTTAAGCTACTAATAGAAACTAACACCTCACTAACCACTGATATACCACCCTGATGAATCACATGACATCACACCTTAAAGCCAGTCAGTCTTATCTAAAGTCTTATCTTGAGTATGCAAGAAAAAAACAAAACAAAAACAAACAAACAAACAAACAAAAACGGTTGAACTGTTAGTGGTTCTGAATTGTGAAGAAGTTAAATTGTGAAGAAGATTTTCAATTAACTCAACAAATAATGGAGGTGGGAAGACACAGACTGAAGTCATGATGATGAAGTGACACCACAATATGCCCAGAAAGGAGATACTGTTTTAATGTTTCACAACCACTTTAGAGGTTGTGTCATTAGTGAACACGAGAAGAAAAGAAGGCAAGAGACAAAGAAGCACAATGACTGAATTTAGATGGATTAAAATCGGGGCGGCTCGTCCACCAATCGGAAGGTCAGTGGTTCGATCCCTGATTAATCTGCATGCCGAAGTATCCTTGGGCAAGATACTGAACCCCACATTGCCCCCGATGCATTCATCAGAGTGTGAGTGTGTGTGAATGTTATTAAGTATAGATAAAAGTGCTGTATGAATGTATGTGTGACTGGGTGAATGTGGCCTGTAGTATACTTTGAGTACACAAAACTGAAAAAGAAAAGCACTATATAAGTACCAGTCCATTTAAAATATCTATAACTCTGACACTGATACTTCAGTTTAAAAGTAAGGATACATATAATACATAGTATACACTGTATAAATATTAGTCCTTGTATTTTAACTGAGAAGTTAATGACTTTATGCCCAATGGTCCTCACAATCATTATCACGTTACATTATATTTGAAACATTTTCGATTCTTTTTCTTTTCATCAGCAACTGGGCAACATTTGTCCATTTTCACTGTAACAGTTTGTGATGAAGCCACTTTGTCTTGTGAAAATGCGACAGATGGTCAGCATAACTATGACAGTACTACTTGGATCTTCACTGGTTAAGAAACATATTATAAGTAGAGCTGGCTAAACTTGAGAAAATGCTAAACTAAATAAGACAGACTGAGTGTTACAGCAAACTGTTCTCTAGTTATAACAAAAGTCGCACTTGATTATGTTGGTCGTTACACCTGCAGACAGTACAAAAATGCAGGAGGGCCACAAGAAGGTCCAGATTTTCAGATTCGTCTGTCCATTATTAACAGTGAGTATTTCCATCATGTTTTCAGCAATTTCAGCAAAACAATTATGATTACAGTGATGAAGTTCATCTTGATCTTCTTATCTTTTTCTCATATTGTCTCCATCTTCAACAGTGATTGAACATGAGAACAATGATAAAGTCATCTTGTTCTGCTCTGTGCTGACACATGAACACTGCAGACACACAGGGAGTGGCTGTATGAGGGTAAAGAGAAAATATCCTCAGACATGGAGAAAAAAAACACATTCCTGCTCTGCCACTGTGACATTTACAACATCTCACCTTAATAAGAAGTCAAAGTTTTATGAGTTATTGAAATGTTAAGTGACAGCTGACTACACTAAGTGTTGCTAGTTCCCTTCAGCCTTCAGTCCTCAGATAAGGAAATATTGTCATGTTGTCATTCTATTTTTTCAGGTGAGGCTACAACGACAGCAACAAAATCAAAATCAAGAATGACAACAGAATCAGCAAAACCAGAAATTAAACCAACAATCAGAAGTAAATGGAGACCATTAATAAATATAAAGACATCAAAAGACAAAGACATAACATTGTTGCATTAATAGAACAATGATCAACTTTTTTATATGCTAAACAATGTCAGGCATGGATTATTCATTTAACAGCATTTATTTGTAACAAACATTGCAATGTGTGTTCTTCACTTAATATTCTCAGCTTGAAATGTATATTTTGAAATCCAGGTACTTTGAGTACTTACAGTACTTTGTTCCCTTACAAACCAAAATCTTTACATAAAACCACAGACCTCTTAACCTCTTAACAGTTAGGCAACTACAAATCAAAAATGAAGTAAGCCAGTCACATGAGGTAAAGCAACAGCCACACCTTTTAAAAGCATTATTAACTCTTACATACTGTCAAATTTGACACATTTTGACATGTGACAGCAGTAAAAACACCCTAAATGTCATTCTTTTAGCCTGAAATTCAATGACTTTTCCTAAAGTGACCTAAAATACACAAAAATATTTTAAAATTTCACCCTGTTGTACAGGTGCTACAAATCTTTTGCTTTGGTATTAGGTCAATAAAAAATAACTGTGAAGAAAATCATAATTACTTTTTCTTAATTGTGATTACATAAAACGTGTCACGGATTTTAATATTAGTAAGTATATGTATATACAGTATATTCTCTGTGTTTCATACAGGCAGGTTTTGCCAGGCCTGCAGTGCTTGTTTAATCACTAAAAATGTGACATTTTATTTATCATGTCAACACAGCGTTCCATTCTTATAGTCAATATCATACATACATACATACATATGCTACGATCATTATAGTATAGATTATAGTATTATAGTATGACTTTATAACTGAGTTTGTACATACCATGAAGAAAGACCTGGTCTGTAGCGGAGTCATGTCAATCTCAAAGTCAGGACAGTTTTTTAGACCAAGTTAGTCTGAAATTCAAGAAATAAATGTTCTTATCTTTTATATTAGCCTTTCTTTTTAAAAGTCATTTTCTGCACCAACTATTAGACTCTTCGAACCTGTATTTAAATCAGAATGAAACAATTTGATTCTTCACCTCTTTTCATGTGTGCTGACAAACATCACCATGATGACTGTTTGTTTTCTTATAATAAACCATAGCTGCAGAAGAGCAAGACATTTTCTACTGTTGTCCTCCCTGTAAATCACTGTAGACAAGAGAGTCCTCAAAATGCACCAAACATAAAAGTTAAAATGTTAAAAAGCTTTTCATTTGATTCATTTCTGCATTAAGAGAGAGGGAGGTTAGGAAATTTGACAGCTATGGACTAAATTAATTCAGAAAGTCACAAAGGAAAGCAAAGGACTGATGTCATTATGAGGAAGTGACCAGGAAGTCAGTGCTGCATTCTTCTCTGTCTCATTTGTGAATGTGAGAGCAAGAGTAAAGACCAAGAGAGACACAATGGCTGAATTCAAATGGATTAAACTACCTTCAATCCTGGAAAAACTCCCTTTTAACAGGAAGAAACTTCCGGCAGAACCAGGCTCAGGGAGGGGCAGCCATCTGCCGCGACCGGTTGGGGATGAGGGGAAACAGAAGAGAGCAGAGGGAGACAGGACAAAAAGGCACACCTATGGGAGAGAGACAGAGTTAATAATAGCTAATGATTAAATGCAAGTGGTGTATAAACACATGGAGAGTGATAGGAAGTGATGAAGAGGAAGTGCTCAGTGCATCATGGGAAGCCCCCAGCAGCCTAAGCCTATTGCAGCTTAACTAAGGGATGGTTCAGGGTCACCTGATCCAGCCCTAACTATAAGCTCTATCAAAAAGGAAAGTTGTAAGCCTAATCTTAAAAGTAGAGAGGGTGTCTGTCTCCCGAATCCAACCTGGGAGCTGGTTCCACAGGAGAGGGGCCTGAAAGCTGAAGGCTCTGCCTCCCATTCTACTTTTAAATACCCTAGTAAGCCTGCAGTCTGAGAGCGAAGTGCTCTATTGGGATAATATGGTACTATGAGGTCTTTAAGATATGATGGGGCCTGATTTTAAAGTTATGTCATTAATGTTATAGTGTTCAGAAGTACCATTTAGTTAAAGCAGTGACACTCTTGTCACTGTTGGGGACCAACCAGGACCTGACTACGCAAGGAAGCTTCAGGATCACATGGAGTCTGCTCATGACTTTGCCAGGGGGAAACTGTTGAGTGCAGGGGCGAGGCAGAAGAGGAACTATGACATTCATGCCAGAGGCCGACATTTCGATGTTGTGGAGTTGGTCTGGGTGTATAATCCCCAGAGGAAGAAGGGCAGGTGCCCCAAGCTGGACAGTGACTGGGTTGGGCCCTGTAGAGTTCTGGAGCGCCCAGGGGAGGTGGTGTACAGGGTCCAACTGTCTCTGAGGGGACAGAAGGTCACTCTACACCAGGACAGACTGGCCCCCTATTGGGGCACGGCCACTCCCCTGGGACAGCAAGGTGGGCCACGAGCAGACCAGGACTCTACCTCTACAGGTACTTCCATGAACAATGTTGTCCCTCCCACGTCCCCCCCGCTAACCGACATCATCTCAGCCCTGTATCTTCTGGCCCAGTGGCCTCCCCTGGCATGGCCCCGTTCTCTCCTTTCCCGGGCCCTTTTTCCCCCCCTTTCACCGGGCAGCCCCGCCAGAGAAGGCACCACAGGCCACCTGCTCATCTGAGAGACTTTGGGGGGAGTGTAGTGTAACGGACTGGATTGTATGTTAACGTGATTTTTATGTCATTAATGTTATGGTGTTCAGAAGTACCATTTAGTTAAAGCAGTGACACTCTTATACTGCAGCAATGGGATTCACTGAGTGTTCTTGAATGTGTTATAACTTAGAGGCTGAAAAGCCTGTCAGTCATCTCAACTACCTATGACAGCGAGTCTGCAAGAGAACACACTCGTGGTTGCTTTTGTTTAGGACAGTCAAGCCAGTGAGCCTAGGATTTAATTTCTTCTTTTTTTTGGTTTGTTTTTTGCTTATTGGTACAGTCAGGTTTAGCATTTACGCATTTTATTTGTGTCACTTTTTATTTGTTTTGTTGTGTTCAGTAGCATCCACTTGCCCTGGACTCCTATGCTTTACTCACTAAGCTTACTCACACCAAACCTTTTGCTATCTGGTTAACTAATGTTGATTCACTTCCTTTAGCAAGCTGTAGTCATAACAACATCAAACAGTTCAGCAAAGCATACCTCAAAGCATCAGTATATGTTGTTTTTTTCAATTTTTGAATGTCCACACCAGCTGTGCAACTTTTTTAACCTGCTGTTAGATCTTAGCCTAATTTATCAATAAAGTGAACTCCTAAAAATAATTTATTCCTTATTTTTGATAAATTAGCTTCCATTTGAAATCATGTGTCTCTCTTGTAATATCACTGATATAAATGTCTTTTAAAAAATCAGAAAACAATGATTTATTTCTCTGTTTCATAACTTTGATCTCAATAATTCGGATCCATCTCTTCTCTCTCTCTCCCCCTCGCTCTATTGTTAAGGTGGGGGGGAGGAGACAAGTTTTAATGACATTTACAAACAGTGTTATGTTCCATACCACACCTTTAATTTTATCTGTAACAATTTCTGTCGTTATATGATGAAGAAGCTACATAAAAATAAACAAAAAAGTATTTTTGATTAATTTTATCGCATTTGGTAGCTCTGTCTTTCTCAGATGCCTCACACACATCACAACACTTCACCGCTGACCACAGTACAAGCTTATGTCTGTTATTCTCTCCAGTCTGACTTCCTATCCTTTTACCTCCTGTATTAAAAGTTTTGTTCTACTATTTCAAGCATCTCTGTTTATTCTGAGCTTTGACATTTTTGTAAATAAAATAAATGCATTCTCCTCTTACTGTAGCAAAAAGTATTAAAGTATGACATAAACAGGCCTGCTGTGTGTTCAAAATGGTGGGAAACTTTAAGGAAGTTCAGTCACACGCTTGCCAGTGTGTTAGCCATTTGTGGTTCTTAGAGGCTCAAACCTCTAGAGCTCTGCTGCTGTTGTACCCACATCCTCACCAAAGCACTTTTCTGAAAAAAATACTTCATAGGTACAAGGAGGAGCCAGCAGGTCTCAGACCACTAACACATTTTATCTGTCTTCATATTTAGCTGCTTACAGTATCGCCATGTTTCACTGCAGACATCAAGACTCAAATTCTCAAAGACTAAAATTCTGGTGGGTAAGGAGTTTGACTCTTCACCTCTTTTCATGTTTGCTGAAAAACATCACTATGAACACTGTCTATTTTCTTAAAATGATAATAGAATATCTACAGAAGAGCTGCAAACACTTAAGTCTTCACACATTTAACTTCCTCTATTCTATTGCTGATCAAGATATTTTCTAGTGTTGTCCTCCCTGTAAAACATCGAAGACAAGAGAATCTTCAAAATGCATCAAATATAAAAGTTGAAAATGTTTAAAAGCTTTTCACTTGTTCAATATCTGCATTAAGAGAGAGGAAGGTTAAGAAATTTGAAAGCTAAGGACTAAATTAACTTAGTAACTGACGGAGGAGATAAAATGACTGATATCACTGTGAGGAAGTGACCAGGAAGTTGATGCTGTGTTCATCTTTGAGACTGTCTCATTTGTAAGTGTGAGAGCGAGAGTAGAGACTGAGACAGACAGAGCAGCACAATGGCTGAATTCAGATGGATTAAACTGTTTGCATTAGGGTTACTGATGCTTCAGATTACAGGTAAGGATACACAGAACACACACAATACTATATTTTTTCCTTTAACTGAGACAGATATGTTTTGTTTGTACCTTTATTAGTTTTCTTGACTCTTGGAAACCAAAGATGAGAAACTAACTATTTAAAATAATCCTTAAACTAAGTGTGACTCTAACAGCAGTATTCATGTTATAGTTTGTCACATTTCACTCTCCTGTTCTCAGCAGCAACAACAAAACACACTTTGTCCTCCGTCACTGTGAGAGCTGGACATGACATCACTTTGTCCTGTGAAAATGTGATAGATGGTCAACATAACTGCAGCAGTACTACCTGGATGTTCAGTGGTTCAAGAAACACAGCATCAGTAGAGCTGGTTGTTCATGGGCAGATTAAAGAAAATGCTAAAGCTCAATCAGACAGACTGAGAGTTTCAGCAAACTGTTCTCTGGTTATAAAGAAGGTCACAGCTGAGGATGCTGGTCGTTACATCTGCAGACAGTTCAAAACAGCAGGAGGATCACGAGAAGGTCCAGACTTTCAGGTTGATCTGTCTGTTATTAACAGTGAGTATTTACATCATAATATTTTTAGTTCAAACTGTCCTGTTGGAACAAACTGAAACATTACAACAATCATTATTACAGTGATGAAGTTCATTTTACTGTTGTTGTTTTTCTCTCTCAATATCTCCATCTTCACCAGTGACTGAACATGAGAACAATGATAAAGTCATCTTGAGCTGCTCTGTGCTGACACATGAACACTGCAGACACACAGTGGAGTGGCTGTATGAGGGTAAAGAGAAAATAGCCTCAGACATGGAGATAAAACCAGGTTCCTGCTCTGCCACTGTGACGTTTACAACATCTCACCTTAATAAGAAGTCAAAGTTTTATAAGTCATTGAAGTGCAAAGTGACAGATGATTACACTAAAGTGCAGAAGTTTCCCTTCAAACTTAAGTCCTCAGGTGAGACAACAGGTGTGAACATGTTCAAGTCACCTCACAGCGAAGACTAGAATCACACACAAAAATTACACTTTTTGACTGATCTGAATATTAGACATCACACCACTCTATATTTTCTTTGGAGGGGTTTTTTCTTACCACTAGTTTCATTCACATTCATGTTATTAAATTTCTTTACATGAAGATGAAAATGAAAAGATGAAAACCTCAACAACGAAAGCAAAATCCACCACAACAACAATAACAACCATGAAATCAATGTCATCAACAACAGAATCAACAATTAAACCAGCATCAGTAAAAACATGGACGACATCAATGGAAGTAAAGACGTCAGAAGGGACACTGACAACAGGATCAAAAAATTCACCAGAAGGTAGGGACTGAGTCTCTCTCTCTGGTTTTGAAATCTAAAGTCTGAATGTCAGACTGACTCTTGAGTGGAGAAATTCATTATCATGCTTAACATTTTTAAATTTTCTTTCCAGGTCACTTGTGGTTCATTATTGTTCCTGTGGGTTTAGCAGCACTCTTAATAACTGTAGTGCTGATCATCAGATGGAAGAAAACTAAAGGTGAAAATATTTACATTAAAGTTCCTCATAAATAGATCTAAGGAAGTTAAACATCAGTTAAGTAGTACGAATATATGCGTGAATACAAAGTTGTTTTTTTTAATGTAGATGGTGATCATTAGAACATTTTTGGATTTTTAATGTGAAAGCTAAACTCAATTTTTTTTCTTTTCAGAAAACAAAACAAAACGGGGTGACAACACTGTGAGTTTAAATACTGAAATAATCAACTTCTTATTCAGCAAAATCTTTTTGCTGATCACCTTTTTAACTCCATAGTTCCATCCCAGATAGAGCCTACATATAAATTACCATCAGTGCTAAGTTCAGTGTATAAAAGAAACAAACGATAAGCAATAAGTGAAGAAAATGTAAAATTTAAGACCAGAAAGTAGCAGAATCAACCCTTCCCTGAAAATGTGTAATAAATTGTTATTTATGTTAAATTTGTTGTGTACATTGTACAGATCTTTACTTAAATCCTACACAGTGACTCAACTGTATTTGTACAGGGACTGAACTTAAACCCTGCAGAGACTCAGGATCAGGACAGATCACACGCTACTCCCAGTATAAGTTACACTCAATGTTAGGTTTAGTTTCAGCAGAGAAGAGGAAGGAGCTATGATGATGATGAAGAGGATAAGCTGTAACAAAACTGAATTAAATAGATGTGAAATCTGCTCATTATAAACCCACATATTACTGAGCAGTCATTATGTTCTTCTCTGTGTAGACTAAAGCTGAAGATGGTGTTTCCTACGCCTCAATAAACTTCACCAAGAAGACCAAAAATAAAGCCCTGGTAAAATTTTTGATGTTTATAGAGATGATGTCAGCAGTAAGATCAGAATTTTCAAAGCTCCTGTCAGCTTACATCTTTAGTGACATATGTTGTGTAATTTTTTTCTTATAGACCCATGGTGATGATGAAGATGACTCTGTGACTTACAGCACTGTGAAAGTTTCCTCCTCTTCTGCTGGAGTTTCCACTGATACCAACAACCTCTATTCTACCATCAACAAACCAAAGAAATGGGACGTTGCTCATGAAAAGTTACATGTTGTTTTTCTAGAGTAAGTTCTTTTTTTAAGTAACAAGTAACATTGTGTTAAAACGTGCACAGAAGTGGTTTGTGTGTTTGCTAATATTTGTCAGCTATTAGAAATGTTGCATTTGAAATTACCTGCCACCGGTCATTCAGGCCCTCTTTAACCCCTGGGTATAGTGCTATAGATTTTGCATAAATTATGTATTTTTTATCTGTTTTATCTTGGTGATGGTGATTGATACACCAACAGGATTGTCTTGTACGTGATTGTTCCCTCCATTTAGGTTCAAATCAGTTTGATGCTGGGAAGGCACTCAGTGACATGAAATAATAACTCCCCTCAAATGTGTTAAACCTAAAGTGACGAGCCTGTTTTGAAAATGTAAGGAGTAGAAAGTAGAGATATTTGTCTTAAAATGTAGGGAATAAAAGTAAAAACTTGAGAGAAAAATTCTCAAGTAAAGTACAGACACATGAAAATTTGACTTATGTACAGTAACGATGTATTAGTACTTTGTTACTTCCCAGCTCTGGTATCAGCTCTATGAAACATGATGCTCCTGAGAGAGCTGAGAGGTGGAGAATAGGAAAACACATATTATGGACTTTGTACTGTGTCATCTTAGGGGCTGAATTTTGTAAAACTACTTACTTAACTTTGGTTTTCTGTTGCACATGCTTTGATACCCTACTGTATGTATCTGATACTTAAATATTGTTTTCTGCTTAATAAATGTCACCAGTGATATCATTTATACCGTTTCTTGTGAACAATTCCACTGGATTTCAGGTTTATTGTGTATTTAATGCTTCTTAAGTGAAATGAACAGTATCTAATACACAAACAAATGTAAAACCTCATGTGACCACAGATCAAATCTCCTTGGTGAAGCTAAAGAGACAGAGCTTCCTGAATACCTGCCATGTTTTACCAAGCTCAACTAAACACTTTTTGGGTTGGATTTTAAAGTCAAATTTGTTGGAACTTTTCTTTCTCATAATCAGACATCTCACCTCAAATACATGTGTGTGTTGTGACTTAGACTGCAGACTGTTTGTCTTGAAGTTTTAATGACAGCAAGAAACCACCTCTGCTGCTGCTGTTTGCACATTCACACAAGTTAAGCTGCTAACAGAAACACAGCTCACTAACACTGATAGAACATCCTGTTTCCTATCTAACCACATGACATCATAGCTGAAAGGCAGCTGGTCAGCCACGTTTAACCTTGTACAACAAGTGAATACTAAAGACAAACAAAAATGTGTTTCTAAACTGTAGTTCACACTGGGCTTTTATCAAATGTTAGAAATCAAGCAAAATAACTGTTAAAATATGTGTGTTGTTAAATCTCTATATTTCTGCTGTTATTCGTGATAAGAAGACTTCCTGTCTCAGTGACAGCAACACTACCAGCAGATTAAGCATCAGTGAGTGAATACAGCTGTTATATTCAAATACAGTTATGTAACTGAACAGGTTTAGGTAAAGACCTGTACAATATCCATCACAAAAGTCTCAAAAATGCTATATTAATAAAACTTACTAATTTACACAGTTTCAGAAACAGGTTGCTGTTTCTGGTGTTGAATTTTATCTTGATTTTTTCCCCTTTGATTCTATATTTCTGCACCCACTAGCTCACCACAAATAACCTTTTATTTATAGGCTCTACCTGGCGTGGGACTATAAAATTAAAAGATGACAACAAAAAGCACGATGCTGAAAAAGAACTTGATTATTTTGTGTTTAAACTCACAATACTGTCATCCAGTTGCACTTGGCTTCCCGAGAAGACAAAAAAGTGATTTTAGCTTCCAAAATAAAAATCCAGGGTTTCATTCTTATCTGTTTTGTAATAATCATCATTTACAGAACAAACAAAGCTGTATTATTGCATATTTTCATCAGTTACATAACTGTATTTGTGCAGAGACTGAACTTAAACCCTACAGAGCCTCGGTCTGGTTCAGGAACCAATCAGGACATAGTGAGATCCCACACTAGTCTGAGAATTTTAATTTGAAAACAAGCATGGCTATAATAGACAAGTTACAAAATATTAAAATAATGATATGGAGTTGACTGACCATTGATGTCTATATTTTATATATATTTTATACACAAGGTCTCCGTTTATCTTCAATTACTTATTTTACTCTTTGGTACACACTTGTAAAATAATGTCTTGGTTATGATCAGAGATTAATAAAAACAGATTTAACTTTAGAGGAAATGAAAGAGTTTTAAATCACCTGTCACAGTATCAGCTCTGTGAAAGCTGATACTGTGAGAGAGCCACCGAGAGAGCTGAGACTCCCCCTAGAGGTGGAAAGGAGGGTAGTTATATTGTACACTCCATTTATTTAATTTTCTTTGTTACTAGTTGTGTTGACAAATTTGAACAAACTTACAGAGATTAAAACTAGACTTTTCTTGTTGTTGTTTTGTTGTTTAACACCTTTTAAGTGAGATGGATGATTTGTGTGTCTGTGTATTAGCTGATCATAACTAATATATAACCAAATGCAGATGCTCCTTTGACCACAGAGAGAACCTGTTTGTTGCAGGTAAAATGTCAGCTCTAGATTTTTTTGTAGTTTCAACTTAATTTTAATTTTTTAAAACAATTTCACAGTTATAATCATACAGTAGATAATTGTTTGTGATTTGATTTAGACTGTTTCTGTCAGAATTGTATACAGTTATTGAAAAGAAAAAGCTGAGAAAAGAAAGAAAAGAACCTCAGAGATCTGCTGCTATTGTTCCCACATTCACACAAATTAAGCTGATGATAGAAACTAACACCTCACTAACCACTGATACACTGCCCGGATGAATCACAGGATGTCATGCCTTAAAGCCGGCTAGTCAGTCTTATCTGGAGTCTTATCTCGAGTCCTATCTTGAGCATGCAAGAGGAAAAAAACAAAGTGTTGTTGGTTCTAAACTGTGAACTGTAGCAAACATTTATTCAGTCTTAGCAATTTAGCAAACTATGAATTAGTTAAAAAGTTCAGTGTTTTACTCCCATGTGTTATTAATGTATGTGTGCATTTTATTTTCCATGACATGGTGGAGGGAAAAAATCTTCAAAAAACAAGTGACGGAGGTGAGAAAAGACAGACTGAAGTCATGGTGACAAAATTACACCTCAATACTCCACAGGAAGGAGAGTCAGTAATCTTTAAAAAGTAACCACTTTAAAAACTGCCATTAGTCAATGTGAGAACAAAAGAAGACAGAGAAGCACAATGCTTGAAGTGAGATGGATTAAAATTTCTATAACTGTGATACTGATGCTTCATTTAAAAGGTAAGGATACATAGAACACATTATATTATCACCATAACTGTGACAGTACTACTTAGATCTTCATTGGCTCAAGAAACATTGTACCAGCAGAGCCGGTTAAACTTGGGCAGATGAGAGAAAATGCTAAAGCTAAACCAGACAGACTGAGTGTTACAGCTGACTGTTCTCTGCTTGTAAAGAAGGTCACAGTTGATGATGTTGGTCATTACACCTGCAGGCAGTTTGACAAATCAAACCAACAACAAGGTCCAGACGTTCAGATTGCTCAGTCTGTTATTAACAGTGAGTATTTCCATTGTTTTTTTCAGCTCAAACTGTCCTGTTAGAGCAACATGGTAAAACATTACAATAACCATCACTACAGTAATGAAGTTAATTTTATTCTCTTTCTCTCAAATTGTCTCTATTTTCACCAGTGACTGAACATGAGAACAATGGCAAATTCACACAATGGAGTGGCTGTATGAGGGTAAAGAGAAAATATCCTCGGACATGGAGATATCACCATGTTCCTGCTCTGCCACTGTGACATTTACGACATCTCACCTTAGTAAGAAGTCAAAGTTTTATAAGTCATTGAAGTGTAAAGTGACAGATGACTACACTAAGAAGGTGCTGCTGTTTCCTTTCAGCCCTCAGGTAAAGACAAAAGTTTGAAGTTAACTTGGTCACTTGGGATAATTTCTCACTGTACACATTGTTGTGTGTTGTCATTCTATTTGTTCAGAGGGGTGTACTACAAAGTGGGTTGGCATTAATGGGTTAGAGAGCAATGTCGAGCTTAAAGTCAGAGTTTTCTGTGTCATGAAATTGGCTCTTTATACTTGGTTAAATCACTGTGGTAACTTATGCTGAGCACATAATCTGGTCAGGACCAGGTTAAGTCTCAAGTTTTGGTTTAAAATTGGCTGGAAGTGGCACGTTTTCACTGATTCATTTTCTAATTATTTACAGCATGTTTTAAATGCTGGGCGAATGTGTTTTATATGTGCAAGTTGATAAGCTGTACCTTACTAACACGCTGAATGGAGCCCAGCTGTAAAGTTACAGCAGTTCAAACTGTGCATCGCTGTTACATGGAGTAGGGCTATGTGTGTGGTGTCACTCTCTTCTGAACTCAGCTGCCAGCTGTTTCCCACTGGCTCCACTCAGCAATCAGCCGCCCAACAGTATAAAGGCAGGGGAAGAGCTGCTTGGTTAGAGAGTGGTGAGCTGTAGTGGTGTGCTTTGTCTAGGTCTTTGACTGAGATTAGTGGTGTGTTGGAGCTGCTGGTGAGTAGCTAGTGTTTACTGGCAGCTGAAGTGCTTTCCTTTGTTTTGTTTAACTGTCTCTTTCTTTTCAGGATATTTTAGTTTGCGGTTGTCTGGCTGATATAGTGGTGTAGCCATGTCTTTGAGCTGAGTCCTTTTTGATAAAACTTTGTTTTCACAATTTACTCCATTGTTTCCTGGTTTTATTATTGTTACTCCTCATCCCCTAGCCTTCATTTGGTGATGTAACAATTGCATTGCTACTGGAATGTTCATGTGTTCATTTGGTGAAAATGCTTTTATACTTGATTCTAATCTGGTGCTAAGAGCCCTAATGTCATAGGCCAAGAAGGCCTCTTTTGACACCAGGACTCACACACGACTCAGGAAACAGTACTGACCGAGTTTACAGTTTATTTGGAATGGGATAATAAACAGTTCACAGCTCGGAAGCCGGCGAGTCAGGTCACAGGTGTGTATTGAGGGAATCCGGTGATGTATTGGAGCCAGGGGTTCACTTTCTGGAGGAGACGTTGGAGGGAGGACAGGCAGGTGAATGGTTTTAGGAGTGAATCCAGTAGGTCCAGAGACGGGGAGCAAATGACAGGTGAGATTATCCTTGAATGGATACGGGGAACGCACGGATGAGCAGACAATCTGGCGAAGGTGGAGTGCTTGAACTGGTCCTTAAGAGCAGGCAGGTGATGAGGGATGTGGTGCAGGTGCTCTGTAGAGGAGTGGCGTCCAGGCTCCACCCGGAGAGGTGGAGTAATATCAGGCCTTGGAAACTCCAGAAAGCAAACCCAACTGGGCTATGACAGTACCCCCCCCTCAAGAGCTGCCACCCGGCGGCTCAACAGAGTCACGAAGCCGGGAACGGTGGAAGGCCCGAATAAGGGAGGGGTCCAAAATAAGGGAACGGGAGATCCAGGAGCGCTCCTCAGGACCATACCCGTCCCAGTCCACCAGG
>VUQI01019394.1:33250-46341 GCA_015106735.1 Paratilapia polleni | reverse complement strand
TGTTTTTTAATTTTTTTTTTTTTTTTTTTTGAGGATTTCTTTTTGAGGAACCGGCAACCCTGCTCTATCATGTCAACAGAAGCCCATTAGACAACAATGATTTTTTTTTCTTTTTAAAAATAGTTCTGTGCAGTAATTATTTTACTTATCCTTGAAGTGAGGCAAGTGCTGTCTTAAATGATATTATACAGAATGGAGTATTATAAGTATTGTAATGCTCTTCCACATGCCTGGGATTTAATATGAGAGAAGAAACCAAATGAATACTGAATGCAGTTCCCCTCAATGGCCATCAAGGCCACTGTGCTGAAGGCCTTTTTGAAAAAAAAGAGAAAAAAAACTACCATTACATCAAATGTCCTGCAGCAAGTTTTCTCATCACACCTTTGCCAATGCTTAGGCTGAACAGTGAATTCGTTTCTTTATGAACAAAATGGTTAAATGAATATGTTACGTGTCAATATTTTGAAATACAAGAAAATCTTTCAAAGGAAACAGCTCAGAGGTCATAGCTGTTGAAGGGACATACTGACACTGGTGCACTATTAGCCACCCTTTTTTCTTTTTTTTCTTTTTTTTCTTGCCATTTGGCTTCAACGACTATAAGGCGACTAATAGCGTTCGAACTCCAGTGCCCAGCTCGGCTCCTCCACTGGATGTGTGTTCACGTCTCCGCTCTTCAAACAACCAAGCTGAGATAGTACTGTAAAACACACATGTAATTAATGTCATCCTTGTCAAGCATTAAAAGATTTGTTCCCAGTGTGTTCTCATTGTAAATGCTTTTGAGGCCATGGCTGTGTGTGTAGTGTTGGTAATGCCATCTGATCCAGTCTAATTTTCTAATCTGGGTGAAGCTGTAGAAGCTGAGATTGTACAGAGACTGAAACCTGAAAAACCCCACCGCAATTTGAATCAAGCTGAAAGCATTTAAACAGTTGAACTAACATTTCCATCAGCTCCATCAGACACGACGAAAAACTAAAATCTTACAATCAGATCTCTTAGTATGGGAAGTGGGAAGAAAGCTGCTTGTTTTTACACTTTCATCATCTTGCGTGCTTTATTATTATTGTTATTGTTATTATTATTTATTTTTTACAACTGAGCAAATGAATCCTGGTGTTTTTATACTACATTCTGCAGATTGATTTTTTTTTTAGGCTTTGGCTTAACCATACTCGAGGATGCTATTGTAGTTCATCAACAACAGTTATCTTCATACTGTAATTAGAAGCGAATGATCTGGAAGCTGTGGTGAAATAGTTCTTCATGATCACTTTGCATGAGAGTGGTCTGTGCTACATGTCAGTTCCAGTAAGTCTGTCTGTCTCACTGTGTGTTGCATAGAAAGAAAAGCAAAACAAAACAAAACAACAAAAAAAAAACCTCAGGGCAGAGCAAGGCTGGCCTTGGGCAGATAGACATACTCAGACAAAATAAATGTGTTTTCTCTTTGTTTTATTTTGCTGGAGGAGACCCTGACAGACCACAAGGGCGGGGTCAGATATCTCCAAATTGGGCTCTGCATTTAATTTAACCTGCTTAGGGTGCATGACAATGCATAGAGGGAAATAATGTGATTTTAATGGGACTTTTAATCGGAAGTCATTGTCTAAAGTGTCTACCATTCAGGTGATTTTCAGATGAGGCTAAGCTCACCATTGTGGATGTCTAAGTGCATCCATGCAGGTTTAAACCAGCCAATACGCACTGACTTATAGGACCACTGATGTAAAAGCCATGGAGCTCTGTCTTATCCATAAAGCAGTGAGGAAGAAGGAGATCTGTTTTTCCATTGCTCATACAGACCAACAGCCAGCCTAATGACACAGCACTGACCCCCTGCAGACAGACCTAGATATCTACTCAAGACTGTAGATACAGCTATACAGATATAGTTTACTATTGAGCATTGCCTCAAAACATCGCCAAACTGGCTTATGTATGTGCGCGTGTGTAACCATCTGTTTATATGATTAACCTACCTGAAAACTGGCATAAATGTGAGGCATGAGATAAATGATGAGTTGGCCCAACAGCTAACTATCTTCTTTCCGCTGAGCTATGGTTACAGTTGTAACCCTCTATTTTAAGTTTAGATTCTTTCTTTTTTTTTCCTCCTCCGTGTGTATATACAGCATTATGTTTCTACAGTAGAATGTTGTAAAGTCAGCAAATCCATAAGGTGGTGTTTATACAACTCTACATTTAAAAATTTAAACAGCAAATGTAACTATCATGTTTGTACTTCCTTCCCTTTGTCACAGGGAATTAAGATTCAATCATGGATTAGGACACAACAATGTCCCATTCTTTTTATATATATATATATATATATATATATATATATATATTACTTTATTATGCTATAAGGTCATTAAAGTCAGTTTCTAAAAAAATGATATGTAATAAAGGTATATGAGAAATGTTAACAAAATGAAGTTGTTTGAATTCAGTGTTCTGTATTTGAATGTGACTTGAGATGTCGGGGCAAGTAACCTTTTTTTTTTTTTCTGGAGATAGCTTGGAACACATGTTGTGTTAATCACCATGTAACATGCAAATAAAATAATATATGTATTGTTATGTTCTCTCTGGAAGACATTTTTGTGCGCAGAAAGCGTGTGAAAATTCCGCTCATCGCCAAGGGAATGGTCCGTTTTCACTTTTTTGTGCCAAAGACAAAGACTGGTGTTATCACCACCACATATTGCCACACATTAATGACAATATGGCTCAGGCTGTGTGCACCGCAGAGCTGTGCAGGGTGCTGCCATGGGAAGTGCTGCAGTAAAAGGTTTCACCTCTAGGTGTCATACTAAACCAAATTATGCCCCACTTGGATTGCCATAAACGCAACACTCAGCATGATTCTTAGTCTCTAACTGTGAAGATGGAATGGACTGGCATTTATGTAGCACTATTCTTGTCTTACTGACCACTGTAAGCGCTTTAGCCTACAAGCCACATTTAACCATACAGTGATTTATACTATATACACTCGCATCCATTGCCAAGGTTTTTAGAATGGGAGGAAGCCATGGTATCCGAAAGAAAGGTCCCAAGAAGCATTCGAACCAGGAACCGTCTTGCTGTGAGGCGGCAGTGCTAACCACTGCATCACCTGAAGGGAATGTAGGCAAATGTTACATAATGTAACATAGGTAAATTTTAGAAAACATGTAGATGCACAGTTTTCAGTTCAAACCTCACAAACTGATTGGGAAAATGTTGGAGAGGAAAGGAAATTAGTTTCCTACAGCTGTTCACTACAGTGTCTGAATGTAGATTGTACTGTATGTATTCACAGCTGTTGGCATACCTAACCATACTGGGTACAACAGTAACAGCTATATTTTTTGTCACTCTTGCTGCACAAAACAGTTAAAAAATGGAGGGTTGCAAGCAAGTGTTCTCCTTAAAACAGAGGGATTCAAAATGGGAACTATGAGAGACAGTGCAGGAAGATAAGAGGAGGAAGGTATGGACGAGCAAAGAGCGATAAAAGAAACTTTTCACAGAAATTGTGCTCTTCTCTGGAGCGTTTATTCACCAAATGGACTTCATTAGAGTGAAGGTCATACACACTTTGTTAGACTGTGCTTGGCATTTATGTAAACCTTGACATTACAATCATTTCTTACATTTTTACTCAACCGTGCTATGTCAGTAGAAGTCCCAAGAGCCCTGTTGGAACCTCCTGCATTTGCATAAACTGATTGTTGAGCCCAGTGTTTTGAAAGGATTAGGTTATTCTGATTTTACTCTAGAGATAACAAAAATAACTAATTTAAATCACATCTAGGCCTGACTGCATAAATGTGCATGTAAACATATGTAAATGCTCTAATTTTACAGAAATCTGGTAAAGGATTGAGAGAGGTTTTACGTATCAGGGCATAATATTAAAAAAAAAAAATCATCTGATCTTTAGGAGGTCTTGAAATGAGGTAAATACAACCTAAGATGAACAATAACACATGACAAATTTCAGCGTGTTGTTATTTATTTAACAAAAACTAGGCCAAAATGCAAAAGGTGCATGAAAAACTTAGTAGCTTGTAGAACCACCTTTAGCAGCAACAACTTGAAGTAATCATTTTCTGTATGACTTTACCAGTTTCTCACATCATTGTCGAGGAATTCTGGCCCACTCTGCTTTACAACATTGCTTCAGTTCATTGAGGTTTGCAGGCATTTGCTTACGCACAGCTTTCTTAAGGTCCTGCCACAGCATTTCAGTCAGATTGATGTCTGGACTTTGACTGGGTCATTGCAACACGTTGATTCTTTTCATTTTCAGTCGTTCTGTTTGAGATTTGCTGGTGCACTTGGGATCATTGTCCTGTTGCATGACCCAGTTTAGGCCAAGCATTAGCCATCAGACAGATGGCCTCACATTTGACTCTAAAATATTTGGTATAACGAGGAGTTGACAGTTGGTATGAGGTGTTTGTGCTGATGTGCTGCGTTTGGTTTTCACCAAACACGGTGCTGTACTTTATGACCAAATATCTCCACTTTGGTCTCTTCTGTCCAGAGGACATTGTTCCAGAAGTCTTGTGGTTTGTTCAGATGCAACTTTGCAAACCTAAGCTGCGCTGCCATGTTCTTTTTAGAGAGAAGAGGCTTTTTCCTGGCAACCCTTCCAAACAAGTCATACATCAGTCTTTTTCTAATTGTACTGTCATGAACTTTAACATTTAACATGCTGACTGAGGCCTGGAGAGTCTGAGATGTAGCTCTTGCATTTTTTGCAGTTTCTCTGATCATTGCATGGTCTGACCTTGGGGTGAATATGCTGGTATGTCCACTCTGGGAAGATTGTTTTCCACTTGTGAATAATCTTTCTCATTGTAGAATGATGGACTTCAGATTGTTTGGAAATGACCTCATAACCCTTCCCAGATTGATGGGCCGTAACAGTTGCTTCTCTAAGATCATTGCTGATGTCTTTCCTCCTTGGCTTTGTCTAAACACACACACGAGTGCTCCAGACCAGCAAACTGCCAAAACTTTTGCTTGTATAGAGGTGCTCACACTTTACTGATGATCATTTAATGAAATGCAGCACCTGGCTTCTACTTACTGTCTTAATTCCTATGGGGTGTGTTTAGTTTTTCACACACTACTTCTGCATTTTGGCTTATTTTTTGTTAAATAAATAATGGCACAGTGTAATGTGTCATGTGTTGTTGTTCATCTGAGGTTGTATTTAAAGAATTTTAAGACCTGCTAAGGACCAGATGATTTTTTACGATGTCCTGAAAGAGGGTGTACTTTCATTTTACCATGACTGTATATGTAAATGTGAATGGGATAAATAGTGTATATATAGTGACGCTATGAAATGTTTTGGTTTAGAAGCAAAAGAAATGTTTGTGAAGGGTGCAGAGCTATACTGAACTATACTGAGTTTGAAGGTAATGTCTGTCAGTGAAACATAGGATATATGGAAATGATGCACGGAGGTTGGCACAGAACTTATACAGTAAATCTACAGAATTTTACACATTTTAGGGTGGTAGGAAACACCTGTCCACAAAGTCTGATCCAGGGACTGTATTTCTCATGATTCATATAAAAGTCTTTTCCAGTATCAGAAATGTCTCAAATTATTTATTATTCCTGTGTAACTAGTGTCCTAATGTAAGTTTGGTGCATGATAACAACATCTAATATGAAAGAAATACCATCCATCCATCCAGTTTCTTCTGCTTATCCACTTCAGGGTCGCGGTGGGATCGGAGCTTAACCCAGCTGTCATGGGGCGAGAGTATACCTGTATACTTGACAATAAAGCCAGTGATTTCCTGTGTTGTTTGGTAAATCACTGATTCAGTGGAATAAAACATGACTATTGTAAACTACTGGCTATTTTGAAGGAAGGAAGAAATAAATTAAACACCCTTGCTCTCAAATATATCCTCCCCTCTGAAGTGACAGCAAATTTCCACTAGGCTTTAAACAAACTCCACAGTTTATGATGGTAATTGGCACATTTGCTTTATTTTGAAAACAGACATTGAAACCATTTTTTATTTTTTCATGTTTTTTTTTCTCACAAGTTTGAACTCCTTGATAAGATTGAAACTGGACATTGCACTCACTGGAACATAGGAAAATTATTAGTATTTTTTTTGTTTGCTCATTTGTTTGAGTTTTCTATTTACCTTTTTTTTTCTTTTGTAACATCAGTGCAAGAGTATTTTTCCAATTCATATAAACTGTCATAACAACACCAAAGACATCAAAAAGAAGCCGCCACACCTCTTAAGTTTTTGTGACTGCGAAAAAGTTCCTCTCAGAGGGAGAGTTCCCATCATGCATCTGGTTCGATGGTTCATGCTATGGTCTCACGTTTGGTTGGCAGAACACAAACTGTAATATGTAAGAGCCAGTTACATCAATAATATAGTTGATTTCTAGAGTTTTATTATATGATCACATCATTTAAATGGCAACAGGTCCTTTACTGTAATTGTGAGTAAACAGAGTTTGTAAAAGGGGTGTAAACCAAGCTTGAATGACTCAAGCAGAATAGAGAGAGTTGGGTAAATGTTGTTTTTGGATGCAGGATAAAGCTGCCCAACTGGAAATGGCACACATTTAATTATACATTCTATTATCCATTCAGTGTGTCAGTACATTACCTATTTGCTATGTTCTCAATACACTTGTACTGTGTTGAAAACTTAAGTTGCATTTAAAAACCTGGTTGTCTTTTTGTGCGTGCATTTGCAGTACGGATTTTATTTGCAAAATGTGTTTAAAGAAAGTGCATTGCAATGCAAATAAAGTATGGTGCATTGGCAATGCCTTTTAAATGTGTAAATATCCAGTTGGGAGCATTCCTTCCGCCGCTTTTACATCAAATAGTGAAGATGTACCAAATGAAATCATTCCACCTCGACATCACCACCATCAAGGTAACAATCACTTTTCATAATCATCAGCAACATCATCATCATCATCGTCATCATCACTTGCGCATAGTACAGTATTAGCTTGAGCCAAAAAACTTCACGCTGGAAACTCCCCCAACATGAGAAAATCATTGCCACACAAAAAATGACAAACAAATAGAAACGGACTGCCTTCACATTGGGAAGGCAAAGAGCAACCTTTTTAGATTTTTGTTTTTGTGTTATTCTTCATACTTTTAATTCTGCTTTCATTAGATTAGACTTTGCCTTAAGCATCCTTGGACTCGGTGGCCTCCGCTGCCGCCGCATCTGCCGGGGTGGCCTCCTCTCCTTTAGACTCCTCTGCAGCATCTTAATGGAAGAAGAGGTGGGATAGAGAGGGCAGGGAAGGGGAGAAAATGAGATGTAGGGGTGGAGAGAAGGAGTTTGGGGCATGATAGATAAAAGGAGGATGGACAAAGGTGAGAAGAAGAGGAAAGGTGGAGAGGTGGTTTTACGTTGTGAGAAGAATAACAAAGCTCTGTGGATGTGGGGCTTCTGAAATACAGAGCGTCAAAGATTTCACACGAGTTGCAACTTTTGATGTTTTAAATATTTCACCTCAGACAATCCGCTATATAAAAAAAACAGGTTTATAACATTCAGAAATCCTAAAAATATTCATATCTTCACTCTGAAAAAAAAATACACAGATGGAACTGTGTATTGTTCTGTGTCCGTGTTGTTCACAACATGTCAGCTTCACTTAATCTGAGAGCATGTCTGAAGTCCCACGCTGCCTGTGTAAATAATAAAGGAAGAGAGTGCTCCTAATGGACCCATGAAGCATTTGAACTGGCATCACAAAGCTAACAGCAGCATCTCGGCCTGTCACATCTGATACTGTGTGATGCCCAGAGTGCACTGCACTATAAGAACATCCACCGATAACTTGCTAAGAGGTGAACACTGCTGAATAGCAATCCATGATACATCACAAAGCAACTGCTAATGGGGATTCTTGAGTAACGTTGCTTGGATGCTTTATATTTTTCATCATTATATCATCATATTCTTCCTTATTAATCCAGTTGCTGGATGCTATTTTGCCGCTAAGAGAATTTTCTTAAAAAAAAAAAAACATTTCAAAAAGCAAAAACATGCTCATTTACTCTAGATAAAACCTTATCACACAATACAGGAGCTACAATGATTTTGGGTTCTTTATTGTTTCTCGCCAAACTTATTATTCAAGTGATCTCAGCGCAGTGATGTCACACCCCGATGATCTCATACTCTTTTAATAGAAAGAGGAGACATCAAGGAATGACATCATTGCACTGGAGACTGAAGGGGTGATGGAGTGCATGTGTCCTGGCGTGTGTGTATGTGTTAAGGCGAGGCCAGGAGAGAAAGAGAGAAGTGGGGCAACCATGTCTGCGGTAGCGCTTGTGTTAATGTGCGACTGTGTGTGTGAGACTCAAGACAGCATGACTCATAGCAGATCTTCCAGGTAAGAGGTAATTAGCTTGTTAGCCAGTATGACAGATTTGAGAATGTCCGTCACTACAGCCACTGAACTGCGTGATGCAAATCCAATTTCACCCAATTTACGGAGCCAAAGCCTGTCATTTCTAGCGTTTGACATCAGTGCTACCTCAGTTTTCCACAACAGTTACTGGATGAAATGACAGTTTTGTCGCTGCATTTGTGTACAAAGATTGCAGATGGGAAAACAAACACCTAAACTGTTTTGTCATTTCTAACCACGGACTTCTACGTTTTTTTGATAAACAATGCCAATGAGATCAGATAAGTTATTGTGAAAGTCGTAAAGAAGTGTAAAGCTGTTTTTGGACACGACATAGGTAACATCACCAGCTTTAAAGTGACGGCATTCTGTCATTCACACATAGGTGAGTTTTAGATTAATGGTGCTCACGGCTTCATTCAGACATATCCACAACAGCTACAAAAACAGCCACGCATCAAAAGACTTGTTGCATTTGTGGCAATGAGCATTGTGACCATCGACTCTAGTGAAGTGTAACCACACTTCTGAACAGGCCTCAGATCAGAGAAAGCTACCACCACCCCTCACACAAAGACACACAGAGAGAGAAAGATCTCTACTGAACTGAAAATGGCAATCTTTTTTATCTTCTTTTTTTTTTACCATCAGAGTTGGTGAGATAAAATGCTATTACATACATGTTAATATTGTTTGGGGTGGGCTCTACTAGGCTGAGCAATTCACAAATACACGAGAGAGAAGTATATGACTGTGTGCTTTCAGATTTGTGTCATTTGGAAAGTGACAGATAAACATTAATAAGTCTGATCTGGTAAGACTGTAGTCACAAAATTGACCATGGTGCTCATTCAGACATGAAGCTGGTAAGTCCAGATAAATCAGATTACTATAAAGATATTTGTGTCCATAAAAAGGCTGATGAAAGTACTAGATATAAGTTATCAGCGCATCAGAATTTTACTTTTCATGCTTCAAATGTTATCAGAAAGTGCCAACATCGGTAAGCATAGTGTTATTTTTCACTGCTATGCAGATGACACCCAACTCTGTGCAGCAGTTACTGTAATGAACCCTCTTTTCTGTCTTGAGAACCACATCTTTGGCCAACATGTGGGTGTTACAGCTGATTCTGATCTAAATCTTCAGCTGCATATGCCTTTTATTAAAGGTACATAGAAGCTTGTATATGGTTTTATCATCTAATATATTTCCATTTTTGACAGCTTCAGTGCTCTGTCCCTAAAAGTATCTCAATCAGTTACAGTTCACAAACAGCACTGTTTCCAAAGTTTCACTTGGTATATAAAAAAGCTGATGTCATTCATGCTCTAGAGTTTCTGCACCCTGAGAACTCACTGCTCACTGTACCAAAACAACTAAGATAAAGACCTGCAGAAAATCAGCTTTCTATACACTCTCTGGGTTACCACATCTGGAGATTCATTGAAGAAACATCATTACCACCATCAGTACCACCACTCTGCTGTCTTTTTTCTACACTTTTGATTACACTTTCTAGGAGAGTCAGTAGTGATGGTTTGATGGTAACTGTGGTTTTTAATGTTTTTTAAGTTTTATTTTTCTTAACACCTCTTTTTTATGCATTTTTCCGTACTAACTGATAGTCAAATTATCTACTATTTCTTTCCATTTTTTAATGAATTTGTATCTGCCTTTTAATGTAAGAGAGGTGCTCTACAAATGCAGTCTCTTGGCTTATTATATAGTGAATATATAGTGCTATGCATCAAGTTGTGAAAGTTGACTATAGCAACTACACAAAGACCGGCCTTTGGGAAGAATTTATATCACAGAGGCTACCTTAATAGGTTTTTCAGTCAGAACAGAGTACCTACAGTCCTTGTGGATGTAACTCCAGCCTGTGTGCAACAAACCTTAAACAAGTGATTTAGTTATAAATATTAATTTTCTCTCTGAGTCACTTTGGTAAGTCAAGCAGATTGTGGACAGCAGTGAATTCCTAATTAGCAGATCTTTGTCAAGTAGTGTTTGTTTATGACAGACTCCCCCAGTGTGGATCGTGACCAGTAGGGATCATTAATCATTCATTTAAATCAGAGCACCTGTTCTACCCGCACTGCTCCATGCAGGCCAGCTATCCCATCGAGGTGGTAACTATGACAACAGGGAGACAGTGCTGCCTAGGTGACCTACTTTCTCTGTAGTTCTCCAGTTGGTGTGTGTGTTTCCCACCTCACACCCCCACCAACTCTAGACTGAGCATGCTCCATTAACTACCTGTCTGACCCAGTCTAAGAGTCCTTGGACCAGAAATATGAGTTCATGTCAAGTGTATCTTGTGAGAGTGTTGTATCAGTGGAATAATATAATTTTATGGCCTTCGAGTTTCTTCTCAGGTCCACATTTCTGTTATAATTGGACATCAGGTGACGGTACTGGAGGATCAGGCAGAAAAGATATTATCAAATATTTTGACATGCTATACTTTGTAAAAAAGTTTAATTGGGTCATCCATTTCCACCACTCTTTATGATTCACTTTGAATAAACCACTGGAGCAGTCGGGTTAATCTATCAGTCCTGATGTGAACTCATATGAAGCCATTTGAGAGGTTCATTAACCTTAATGAATCATGCTGTTTTTACATTATGCAAGCAACACATTGCTTCTTATCAATAATTTTGATCCTTCCCAGAATAACAATATCACATTGTACAACATTCTTGACCAGTGCTTATCATTTTCAAGCCTGCATTTCTATCCCAGTCTCTGCCTAATCAGTATGGAGTTTCCATCTTGTGGAGGCTGAGATACAAGGCTGTCTAATCTTATATTGAGCTGTGTCTTTGTGTTAACCAGTGAATGGTGGAGCACTGCCAAAGATCCTTAAATCCCAAAGACTCAACAAGCAGTTATGTACTGTGCTGCCTGCCAAGCAGACTATGGAAAAGCTTACCTATTCTTTTCTATTTGATATTTACAGTAAGCAATTGCTTTTAGATTGGTGGAAGTGGCTGGAATTATTTTTATCCCTGAACTCATTGCTCTCACTAACATATGCATGCATAAGTGTGAGAATGTGCTTGTTCCTAACCAAATGGAGCTCTGCTGTATTCTGCATACCTTGTTTATCTTTTGTTTGGTTAGGCTCCTCCTTCTCAGCTGTCGGACTGACAGCAGCAGGCACGTCGGCTTGTCTGGCCTCCTCCTTTTTCTCTTCACTCTTCTCCGCCTCCTTCTTCTCCTCAGCCGTGGCTGTGGTGGGACTCTTGGCTGCCACCGCTGGGGCCTCCACCTCTTTGGGCTTCTCCTCGGCTTTCTCCTCCGCTTTTGGCTCCTCTTTCTGGGGTTCAGAGGGCACTGTAGGAGACGCAGCAGCTGGGGCGGCCGCTACAGGAGACGTCGCTGTAGCAGCAGCTGCCGGAGAGTTAGCTGGCTTGTCTGCCACTGGGCTTTTGGCTTGGCTTGTCTCCTCTTCCTCCTTCTTAGCCTCCTCTCCTGCAGGTTCCTCCTGCTTAGCAGGTGCCTCCTCTCCCTCTGCTTTCTTTTCCTCCTCTCCTTCCTCTGTTGCCTCTTCTGCAGCAGCAGGACTGTCTCCCTCTTTCTCTTCCTCTCCATCTTTCATCTTTTTCCGAGTTATATGTCCACGGAAGCTGGCCTGTATTTTGGTGGCAGCCTTGTGGGCCTTGTCCTCGGGTTTGTTGGTGCCATCCTGTTCAATCTTCTGGTCTGCCTCCTCATTCTTCTCCACCTGGTAGGCAAGAGAGAAGATACCAGGTTAACATTTACTGTAAGAATGGTGTAGGTAGACTATAAACCTGAAAAGGTTGCACTGGATGTTTTTATTTTGCTAGTGTCCAGTTTTTGCTGTGTGTGTGTATCCCTCTTTTTGTTGGTATGTTGCTTGATCATCAGAAGACATGCTTTATTTGTGCTTAGAATCCTACTATATATATATATATATATATATAGTAGTACAACAAATTGTACAACTGAAAGGTCAGAAGTCAGGAAAAGACAAAAGTGTGTACCATGAAATGGGGTAACTTTGTAAATATATATTTCTAACCATTACAGGAAAATTATAGACTGGGAAAAGGTTAAGGTTTCAGGATATTTTTAGAATAGAGTACAAGTGTGGGATGAGGTGAGGAACAGAGTTAGGAATAGGACAGTAGATAGGGTAATATTGAAAGTTATTCCTTGATATTACCTTTGGTAACTGGATCCATAGCTGTCCATCAAATAGTGGGTTGTGCTATGAGTCATATAAATCTAATGAAAAGAAATCAAATCAAATAAAGGAATGAATGATGAGCACTGAAAGTGGAAACACAAAATGAATCAGTACAGTCAAAATGAATAGGCAAACAAATCAAGGTAAAATATTCTCTTGCCAATGTTTAACCAATCAAAAGCCTTAAATGAATGTGAATAAGCGTAATGAAGCAAAAACACAAATTGTCAAGCAGCATGCAGGCTGTGTAGCATCAGTTATACCAAATGAAAACGACATGAGAAAACACCAGAATGGTTTTGAAGGTTTTTGTCCTTCCAGGTATCAAGGCTTTCTCAGGAGCCAGTGACAATGGAGTGACTCTACAGCATTTTATCATTTCATGTGCTGGAGAGGGGAGATTTAATGTCATGAAAATAACAGATGTGTG
>VUQI01019394.1:19121-33230 GCA_015106735.1 Paratilapia polleni | reverse complement strand
CCACATAATGAATCCAATACACTGGGATTTTAGCTTGCGACAAATGTCTCTGGGCATTTATTGCAGTTATTCAATCCAGCCATGAGGCTGATATTGTCCTCTTGATAATAGCCCTCAAATAGATTTAGTGAATAATTAAACTTAAATGTAGAAGCTCTCCGTGGCATCCATTAATGTTCCCTGCAGTCTCTGCTAATGATATCTTCAAAATTATGAGCAGTGTTCAAATCAGAGCCAATCTTTATTCTCTGGGTACAGTATAGCAGCTCCATGTCTGGCTGCTAGGGAACGAGCTGCCTGCTACAGTCTCCTCAGCATTCACTGCCATACCCCTCCCAACCATCAAAGGTTACCTTGACAACCAGAGTGCTAACTCATCACGGGCCTGTCTGCTGTTTGGTGCTATGAAAGACTATATGTCACCATGACTGGCAGTGCACCTGACCCCCCAGGGGAGCGGGCCAATAGGAACTCGTAAATCAGGTGGAGTAATCAGCACAGCAAATGAAGGGATGTGATGCGGCAGCAGGGTGCGGTGGGGTGTGGTGGGAGGGGGCAAAGGGGTAATATGTATGCGCTTCCATTAATATCTGTGTCACCAAGATACGGCGACATCTTGTTTAAGGTCAGTGAATCTGAGCAGAAAGAGTTTTCATGCTGCTACATCCATCCCTCTATATCCTTCTGTCTCCCAGTGTGTCATTATATTGGATATGAGGTTTGACTTGGACAGCTGCCTGTATGAGGGATCGCATCTGTGTGGAATGATTTAAGAGCCAGAGGCCTTAAACCAACATGTCTTCTTCAGGGTCAGTGTGTCAGTGCAATATTGGAGCAGCGAGGGCAAGGTGCAGCTGTATTGGTATATCCGCCCTCCTCCGCCTTTATTCCCCTGGGTTCAGGGTGTAAATTCTGCCCCCAAGCCTTCCTGCAACTCTTAATATACACAGTCTTCCTGAAGTAATTTCGTTCAATGTAATATTAAAAGACAAATAAATGAAAGCCACTGCTACTTGTGAAAGTGATGGCAGATTTTTCAGGAGCTCAACACAGCCCCTTAGATATAGTGATTTATATTTAACATCTGTACTGGAGCTAAACAATCAGCTATTAAGTGTTGAAATAAACTTTAGCAGAACAGACAGCACAGAGGCTGACAAAGCACCACCACCACCACACCCTCTGCTCTTAATAATATGCAGGTCTCCAGTGGGCTTTTATTATGTCTGATCTCATAGGTGCTTACAATTGGCAAAAATCTAACCCAAGCACTTAACTCTTAATAGAATTACTTACTGGCTGAGTTCAGTGAGTCAGACAGAGAAAGAGAAAGCGATGGATGAGGGTGTTTGGGAATATGGGGGTATGACATCATTATTGGAACAGAGGGGCGATGTCATTTACTTTAGAGATTGGAACTGAGATTGCATGAGTGGAAATGTAATAAAATACCAGAGGAGTGCCAGATGATCTCATATGAGCGTACGAAGACAGGAAGAAACATCACCATCGTGGTTCGACCACAACTGTAGCATCATCATTTGAATTATTGATATTTGTCTGTGCATCAGCCTTCAAAACTGCTGTGCTGGGACTTTCTTCATGGAATCACTTCAGAGATACAGAACCAAAAATCATTTGGCCTACAATGAGCCAGTGGTTCGTGGCTGATATTTGTTGCCTGCAGTCTATTTAGAAACCCCATATAATCTAAACAGAAACATCATTGCAGATCATTTAAGAATTGCTTCTTGAAGCCTCTGACCGGTAATTGAACCCCGGTCACGTACCCTCCTGCAGGCACTTTTGCACCCGGTGTCTATGAGCTGCACATTTTCATTCATAAATAAGGCAACACATCCCAAAGGTACAGCACACCACAAGGTGTACTCTGTTTAAGCCTTCACCCCAACACTCCATGGCTATTTAAACTCTTCCTTGATTAATTTGCAGTGAGACAACATATTTGCATTATCAGTTAGTCAAATGGCTTATTACAATTAGCCTGCAGTGCTTCCTATTTGCACACAGTCATTCTAGTTGCCATAGATACAGTACATTAACCACTGAAAACTCCTTTTAATCTCCAAGAAAATGTGAAATGTTTGCAAGATAATAGTGCTATTCTTGCAAGATTGTAAAACCAGCAATTATGCAATCCTTGTGCAATTGTAATAACTGTAGTATGATGTAGCAACATTAAATGCTTGCTTTAGGACACACTGACACGGTGCTATAAACTAGCTGACCTACAAAGACTGAATCTAGTGTAAATGTGCAATAGCTCTCAGGTTATCAAAACGTAAGAGTGCCATTCACCGGAGGACAAACCCCTCTGTCTGATTTGTCTGTAAAGATAATAAATGGCCAAGCTAAAATGCGCTCAGTGCATTATCTGACGCCTGGATGTGTCTATTACAGCTGCAGTCTGTGCTGTCTCTCCCTGTCTGCCTCTGTCCTTGGGTGGGCACCGGCTGCTTTAAGAACCACACCCCAGAGCCAATGGCTTTATCCATAACCACACACACGCACACAAAATCACCATCCCCCAATGGTGACACAGAGTAACAATCCACCACCTTCCCACTGTCTCATTTAGAGTGCCATTAGGGACTTGTTTCAGGAGGCGGGGGGACACCGTGGAGCAGCGAGGTTAATGCCATCGGACCGCAGCTCACACTAATGCATCTGTGCATGCTGTATAATGATGCTTCTTTATTACTATTACTATTCTGATCCATTCAAGTGAAGAGATTGTACCTCTCCACTCCGCCCAGCCTTGAATGCCGCTAGCAAGAGAGGAGAGAAATATTAAAGGTAATATTTGCATTTATAATAGAGAACGTTGCCTTGCAGAAGTCCTTTAATCAATAAGCCAACAGGTGCAGCTTTACTTTAATATGGAAGATTTGTGTATAATAATACAGACTGGGTTATTATAAGTCATAAAATATACTGTATAGCATATTGGCCAGTTTAAATAAAACAGAAAAGCTCCACTGAATAGTTGTCATATTACCACAGTTCCCAAGCAGGTAGAGGGACTATTAGCCACCCTGCTGGTGGCACACATTTCTCTCTGCAATGACACCTCTCTCCGGCATGATTTCAATGGCTGTGTCTGCTTTTCTGCAAGAACCATCCAGACACCAAAGAGCAAAGACTGGCTGCTGTCTGGAACTGCTGAATATCTCCCTCTTTCTCTCCCTGTCGTCTTTCACTCTCCATGAGCAAACTGCTACCCACTCATTCTCCCTCTCTCTCACACACACACACACACACACACACACACACACACACATATAGGCACGGCGGAGCACCACACCCTTTTAGCCGGCTATCTCCTGCAGATGAGAAGAGGGGGGCTCAGGTGGTGACTGCCACAGCCCCCGCTCGCCATCTCTTTCTCTCCCTCCTCTCGCTCTTTTTCTCCTTTGACGGTGAATTGATGAGCAGTGTTAAAGGATGCACTGTTTCTTTTACGATGGCCCAGGAAAAGATGCTCTGCAGCAACTAATAAGCGGCCATATGCCGGTCTCATTACATCCTCTGGAGCAGCCTTTAATTCAATTACATCGGCTCTCTGGCTGAACAAAAGGCTCTGCAATCGCCACTGATCTCATCTGGGCAGGGGATATATATTTTCTTTATTACAGCCCATATTAAAGCAGCAAAAAAGTGTCTCATTGAGATTAAAAATCTCGTTTTGAAGAGTGACCTGGGCAAGAGAGCAGCAAACATTGTTACAACAATAAACACAAACAATGCAAACAGAGAAATACAGCTGTCTTACACTGCAAATGAGTGAGCACAATATCCATAGGTAACCAGACAGAAGATAGATGAAAGAGGAAGGGAAGAGATGCTGGAGGAAAAGGGCAAGGGTTGAACATGGTGATGGGTGTGTGTGTGTGTGTGTGTGTGTGTGAGGGAGGAGATAAGAAGTAGGGATGGAGAGTTGGGGACAGAGTTAAGAAGAGCACATTTTGGCAGGATTTGATTCTGCTGAAGTTCTGCTTAAGCACGACCTGGACCTGAGTTTAAGATGGACTTACTGCCAAAATGCTGAGGTGAGCACCATTCTGTTGGGGTGAATTCTGTTCTAAAACTGCATAAAGCAAGGGGATGGGAAAACAGAGGGGACTTAAATTAGGTGCCAGTTGCCACTCCCATATAGTGGAGATGTTGCACCAGCACTTAACACTCCACAATGGCGGGACCCACAGCAATATCGCCATGCTTCAAAGCAGAAAATTATGCTTTTTGCTCATCCATCCATGAAAACCGCAGAGTCTGTCTGGATTAATTTATGCTCAAAAGCAGGAGCACGAAGATAAGTGCTTGTAGGCTGGGAGGACATTTTTCTTTTCCCTGTGGTGCACGCTTGAGGCAGCGACAGCCTTCTGTGGGAAAAAGCCAGTGCCTCACCCACATGGCTGCAGTGTGCAGCATGCCGGCTTCTCTTCCTTAATGTTTTCTCATGCTTCTCTCTTTCTCACCTTCGCGCCTGCTCACCTACTTCAGTCATTACCCCACGCTCTGTCACCACCACATTACTGCCCGGTTGTAGCCACCATCCAGTTTCATTCCACCTTCACCTTTCTGCTTTGTTGCATGCATGCCTCTCCCTACCTTCCCCCCATACCTCACAGCCTCACTCCCTGTCTCAGTCCTTGTTTCACCTCTAGATCAGTGCCTTCCCTCTCTCTGTCCTCCCTTTTTTTCCCCATCCACCTTCATGTGCACCACCCTGCCTCTGCCTCTCCCTCTCTCTCTCTATCTGCATCTTGCTCTTCTTGCATGTAGTTCAATTGGCGAGCCTTTCTTCCTTTCTCTCTCTCTCTCTCTCTCTCTCTCTCTCTCTATTCTCTGCCAGAGCTAATATGACTCATCCAGGCTGACATTTAAGAAGCAATCAAGTGCCACTGGAATTCAGTGTGTTATGGGTCTGATAAAATCATAATCAGTTTGAGATAGCAGCAGGAACATCGCCCTGATCACATGCAGAACCACCATGATAGCTGCCGAAATGAGTGAGTGCTACCTCAGTGCAACACCTTTCTTTCATTTAATATTCACTACTGGCGAGACTGGCCATGGGTTATTAAAAACTACCCAGCACCACCCTTTCACACCCTTTAAATGAGTGCTCACTTCATAGAACCCTCCATTGACAACATCCACTTGTAAAGCTGGAGGGCTATGATAATCCATTTATGCTCATTTATTCCCATTGTATTCCCCCTCGAGGCCACTGACACGATGGTGCTGCTCACTCAGCCCGTACCCCACCCTTTTTTTCTTCACACTGTGGAAATGTAGTTTCCTGTGTCACCCACTTCTGCCCAAGATAAGACAAATACAGAAGACACTAAGACCTCAGTTTAAGGCATCAGTTAAGAGAACATTATAATTAATATGAAGCATCACTGACCGGCAGATTAGGTTGAGTTTAGTGGATAAATCAGAGAGCATTTCAGCTTTGATATAAAAGACAACACATGATCTATCAAGTGCCTTTCAATAATAGTTCACTTTTTTCAAGTGCTTAATCAATAAGAGGGAATGCCAGCTGCCCAGGATCGTGTTACAGTCTCGTGACTTTCTACAAGTACAGTGTGAGGTCTGAGAGGCATTGTGGCAACATCCATTCATGCAGGATAATCACATTAACTAGGCGTGTCTGGGCTCCGTGGATAGATTTCTATAAAGACAAGTCAGGCCCCAAGTCAAAGAAAATTACACTAACATTTTCTCTAATCTCCCCTCATGCCTCTTAATCACACCAAAAACCAACAGTCACAAAGTTCAGAGTTGAGACGAAGCTGAAAATATTGATAAAGCAAATCAGAGCAGTTTACCGGTTTGGTTCTTCTTATGCAGCACAGCATAGTTGTAGTATCCTCCCTTTTTCTTCTCTGCTTCTTTCTTCCCTTTTTTCTCCCTTTCACTTCACTCTCACCCTCTCTCTCGTGCGCTCTCTCGCTCGCTCGCTTTCGCACACACACTCTCTCTCTCTCTCTCTCTCTCTCTCTCTCTCTCTCTCTCTTTCTCTCTGGCTGTATCAACAGCTAAGCCGCCCAGTACATTTACTCATCCCAGTTTGCACACACACCGCTCTCCCGTCAGTCTGCCTAGGTGCAACTCTCTCACTCTTTCTTACTCGCTGCCTGACAATGACTACAAGCCCACCCTTTAAACCCCTCCCTTCACCCTCACTCCATCCATCCCTCTCTCCTCCTCTCTCTCCTTCACACCATTCCCCTCCTCCTCCTCTTCTTCTTCTTCCGCCTCCTCCTCCTCCTCCTCCTCCTCCTCCTCTTCTCACTCATAGTGATGAACCCCCCCCCACCTCTTTTAGATCAGCACTCCTCTCTTCTACATCTTCTCACCCACCTCCTCCTCCTTTTCCCTTACAGCCTGTCTCCAGCAAAAGCTGCGGCCCCACCCTAAAAAGGCTCTCCCTTAATAACTGACTGGATACCTCCAGTCAGTTTTGGCCATGATATATCTTTTTTTTTTTTTTTAAATACTGCTTTATTGTCTTTTTTGCCCTCAACAACACCACAACCCACTAGTTTATTCCCTCTCCTTCCTAACATTTAGGGAGAGGTCTTTCTTTTTTTCTTCTTCTTCTTTAAAAAAAAAAAAAAAGTGGCTCCCACATGGAAGTCACCTCCTCTGATTGCTCAGAATCCCTCTCAGACTCTGTGTTACAGACTCTGGATCTCAGATCAGCATTATAAGCCCAGGAGCTCTGCTTCCAAATTACCACAGCAATGCCAAAAGCATGTTTTCTGGCACAGCCGGGAGCAGCTCTTGGCCAGGAGAGACGTGTGAAAGAGAGCAGTGATGATCGCGAGGTGCATTCGTGCATGCACACACACACACACACACACACCCGTTGCTTTTAGGACACGTCACCCGCACCACCGATCCACCAGCCCCACCACCGCCACCACCCCTTCCCCATCCCCATACTCAGCGCTCTCTGTTCTCATGGAAACACCAGCAGATAGACTCGAAGAGCAGAGGAGGAGGAGTGTGTGTGTGTGTGTGTGTGTGTGTGTGTGCGTGTGTCTATGAGAGAGAAAGAGATAGACAGAGAGAAAAAGAAAGGAATGAAGGTAGGAGGAGGAAGCGAGAAGGCCGGGTGTGGCAGACAAGCAGGAGAGGCAAACTGCTTCTCTTTCTCTCTATCTACCCCCCCGCCGCCTCTTTTCTTTCCTCCCTCTGTGTCCACATTTTCACACACTCTGGTTTAATGAGCCGGCTCTGGGCGTGCATTATCCCTAGAACTACATTTCAAACCATTACCATACAGTGAGGCTTGCAGGCACATGGACATGCAAACACCCACACTCTGTATTTGTCTTTCATAATGCACACACAGACACACAGCAGTGTCAGAAGAGTCCCCACCCCCGCTCTGACACCAGCGAGCGCCAGCAGATGCTACAGACACAATGAGGATGGAGGGAGGGATGGAGAACAGGGGGACAGACAGAGCCAGGGATGGATGGAGGAAAGAGGAAGAGGAGGAGGAGGAGGAGAAGACCTGAGGGGTTGCGCTCTGCTATTCTTCTCTTTTACAGGATTATTCCACATGCAGTTCACTGAGGGGAAATCATTAACCTGCACCGCTGAGCCTCAGCCTTCCCGGTGGTCGCTGCTGTCACACAGGCAAAAATGTAGCACTTGGCTGTGCTACATCATCACTATGTGTCATCATGGCAAATCATGGCCAGTGACACAGATACTGTAATAATGCAGAGATTTGCTGAGTATGCATGATCATTCTCAGCACTGTCCTGCTTTACTTTTCTACAGATATGCACATTCATACTGAAGAGGTACCGGTTCACAATCCACGTTCCACTGGAATAACCAGATCAGTGCCTTCCTGAAGGGAGGTGACTTTTTTTCTGTCCAGTTGTCAGATATCCTGCTTCTATAAGGCAAAACCAACATCAGATGCACAAACAGGTGAAAAATTCAAGGAAAAACCTGAACAGAAGAGCGAAGAAACACAACATGGGTTTGCTGAATGTCAAAACCAGGAAATAGAGGTCTTGAAATTTAAAATCTCTTTTCCAAGAGTTTCATGGGCCGCATTACCTAGAATGTTTTTTAAAAGCAGGAGGCCACACAAGGGCCCTACCAGGGTTCAAACCCAAGACCTTCTTGCTGTGAGCAAAAGTGCTAACCACTGAGTTCCCCTGGCTTTCACCAGCCATCAGAGCACAGCTGAAAATATTAGAAACCAAGGAGCAAAGCCAAAGGAAAGAAAGAAGAAACAGTTGTGATGGTAATTCAATTGCTTTGCTTCCACCTCTGAAATGTGAATGTTTGCTGATTTTCTTCAATAATAAACTCAGTAGAGAATCTAAAGTGAAAACCTGACTAGCACCTCACTAAAGTAATCGCTGTATGTACATATTCTATTTACCTAGAGGTTTTCATCCAAAGGCATTCAGAATTTAAATAAATGCAATTTTCCGCATGTTGATGAACAGCATCAATATTTAAACATCGAGTGACACTTCAGATCAAATGCCCACTGGGAGCACTGCTACAAATCATTTCAGAGAGGAATGCAAAACACAATCGTAATCCTCTTTTCTCCTTTTTTAATGGGGTTGTTTAAATGAAAAAAGGAAGTAAACACTCAAATTCCAAAGAGCCAAATTAGGCTGAGATCAGGGAAATGGTAGCTAAAGAAACAGAGCTGGAGTGTGTGGGTTGGTCTTTCAAGACAATCCATTTGCAGTTGCAACAGATTGACCAGCATTTGACAGGAAATTAACCCGGCCTAAAGAAGCTGCTCCTTCTCACTGTATGCTAATGCATGTCCAGTTACTTGATTGTTCTGTTAAACAGCTGAATCTGCTGCTGTACTGACCACAGAGATCAATAATGCCACAGTGTTCTGCCAGTACTGAGAAACAGTCAAGAGGTTTGTTCTGGCAACACTTAACTGGAGTTACAGGCTTTTTGTGATTGGTGCATTTTATTATTAAAAATGACATTTAAAAGATGTGTTGACATATTTTCATTTGAATTCTACTTTTGTCAAATTATCAGCTAAAGCCATTCATTTGCTGCTCAGTCTATTTGAGGGTGCTTCCTTACAAAGCAGTGTTAGTTGGCTTGCTCTGTGTAAACTATTTACATAAAGCTGCAGCAGCTGCAGAACACCATGAAGAATGGTGGTATGGTGCATACCATTAATACACTGCATTTCCATTACTATTTTGGATCATTTACTTTAACTAATTTATGAACCTGTTCATATGAAATCATTCTCTCTCTTTTTTTACATGTAAATTAACAGTGAATTCTATTTGTTGCATTGCACCTCAGCAATGCAGTCTGTCCTTTCAGACTAAGTGTGATGAAGCTCCTCATTTGCAGTAAGAAAGGTCACTGTATCTGTGAAAGACAATGAGATTCACATTTGATCTACCCACTGCAAATTATACATCCTGTAGGAATATGAATGCATAAGCCAAGGGCACCTAATTAACCATAACTATTTTAATCAATTATTTTCCATTACGATGACAACCCAAATGTCAAAGGTGCAAATGAGTGTACTGAATTCATACTGCGGACTACAACAAAATACAACTGAATCAAGTTTATGATTTACAATGAGATTTGTGGAATTGTCCAAATGTACATAAACTACAAGTTATTTTCAGTTAATGTTTTACCTTCAATCTGGACAAGATTGCTCCCTTGATGAGGACATGTTCTTAAATAACATGATATTAAAGGACCAACAAATAATTCAATTCAATTCAATTTTATTTATATAGCGCCAATTCACAACAATAGTCGCCTCAAGGCACTTTGTATTTTAGGGTAAAGACCCTACAATATACACAGAAAACCCCAACAGTCAAATGACCCCCTATGAGCAAGCACTTGGCAACAGTGGGAAGGAAAAACTCCCTTTTAGCAGGAAGAAACCTCTGACAGAACCAGGCTCAGGGAGGTGCAGCCATCTGCTGCGACCGGTTGGGGATGAGGAGAAACAGAAGAGAGCAGAGGGAGACAGGACAAAAGACACACTGTGGGAAAGAGACAGAGTTTAATAATAACTAATGATTAAATGCAAATGGTGTATAAACACATGGAGAGTGAAAGGAAGTGATGAAGAGGAAGTACTCAGTGCATCATGGGAAGTCCCCAGCAGCCTAGACCTATTGCAGCTTAACTAAGGGATGGTTCAGGGTCACCTCATCCAGCCCTAACTATAAGCTCTATCAAAAAGGAAAGTTTTAAGCCTAATCTTAAAAGTAGAGAGGGTGTCTGTCTCCCGAATCCAAACTGGGAGCTGGTTCCACAGGAGAGGGGCCTGAAATATAGGATGAATAGGATGGCATTGCAGTGATTCTAAAGCTCAGAGGCCTGTCTCATGTCTACTGACTGGCATGGTAGCAATGTTGATTACAGGGATCAATTGTCATGTTAAAGCAAACAAATGGCCTGTTGAGTGGCCTGCATGCACTGAGTGGTATTATTACCATGCAAGGTGACTTGTTCTAATGCTTTTTTCCTGCTAGGTGATGCATTATGTGTGTCACATTGTGGTGAAACACCAACATCAGAGAAAAAAAAAAATCATTCTTAGTGGGAGCAGCCAAAATGTCACACATAAGAAAATGATTCACTGTTAAGCTAATTTTATTCAGTATGATTGGAAAGAAACCACAACTCACAAACAGCAAGCGCAAGATCTAATAAAAGGAAATGTCAAGAAAGAGAAGCACAATGATGCGAAGATGGGTATGCATGGCTGGGCAAGTGTTTTCATTCATATATATATATATATATATAAAACACAAATAGTACAAATACACTGTAGTATTGTTAATGTAGTACTAAAGGTATGTCTTAAGTTCCCTTAAGACAACACAGTGCTAAAGCAAGAGGTGGTGTAGGTGGTGGTGTAGCCAGAAATTGCTGTGCTCCAACATTTTCCATTTATGCCAAGTGAAATCTTTATACTCACAAATTCCATCAGTTGTGTTTTTTTTTCTCCAAAGCATTCACCCTTTGCATGTGTTTCATATGAAATGCAACAGGTCACAAGGGTACTTCTGGACTCAAATCAGAAGCAAGAAAAATTTCTCAAATGGCCATTTTTTTTAATAGTAAAACATCTGAATCTTAATTTGATCTATTCTTCTCAACTTAACCTTTGTTCTGGCTAAAAAATAAAATACTTATTACTTAATACACAAAATACAAAATACTGGCTATTCAGACCATTTATTGATTAAAATTGAAACTACCCCCTAAAACCTTCTACAATACCTGAAATGTTTGAGAGCAATACACATTCCCTTCACTATTGCTATTTTGGTATTCAGTCCAAAAATGAACACACAAAGGTAAAAAGATACACAGAAAGCTTAGAATAAAGTTTAATGAGCTCAATTTCACCAATTTGTTCTTCTATACTTTGGGCTCCACTGAAGGCCAATAGTGATGAAGACCAGTATCAGCTTCATTAGACTCTGATGAAGGCAACTACGCCAAAACATTAGCGTGGTTTTTGGCATGGCTGGAATAAATTTGTGAAACTGTGTGACTTTGTCAGTATTTGGTCCTGTGGATAAAACAAACCTCAAAGGTAATGTGTGTTTAAAGAATTGTATTTGCCATCCTGCCCTGTCTACATAGACCTAATACAGTTATTAAAATTCAAACATTAATCATTAATCATCTAGGAGCAGGCAGATTGTGCCAGTGCACTCATATTAGAAGTGTCTACTATACAGGTCACATCTGTGAGTAGACACAAAATCATTACCATTCCTGTTCACCTTGTACACCTCAGATTTTCTGCACAACTCCGGGTCATGCCACCTACAGAAATATTCTGACGATTCTGCAGTGGTTGAATGTATTAGTGACTGGCAGGAGGAGGAATACAGAGCACTAGTGGAGGACTTTTGTGGAGTGGTCTGGGAGGAATCATCTGCTTCTGAATGTGAATAAGACCAGAGAGATGGTGGGCGACTTCAGAAGGAAGAGGACGACTACACAACCCGTGTGGTGGAGGAATAAAAGTAGCTGGATGTCCACATCAACAACAGGCTGAACTGGAAGACCAACACAGAGGCTGTATACAAGAAGTGGATGAGCAGGCTCTATGTCTTAAGGAAGCTGAGATCCTTCAATGTGTGCCACGCTCTGCACCACTTACTGGTGCTGAGAGCACCTTCTCTAACAGACTGATTCAGCTCCACAAGGGCAGATACAGCAAAGAAGAAAACATTTCATACCACATGCCATCACCCTCTACAACACAATGTATCTGTCTGGCAGAGAATCATCTGCCAGATAATAATTTACTATTGCTATTATTATTATTATTACTATTATTATTAGTAGTAGTAGTAGTAGTAGTAGAAATAACGTCAAGTGCTGTAACAATCTGTTTCATCATTAAGTTCTGAAGTAACATTGTTAAGTTTGTCCCTGTACAGACAAAGTTTCGGCATGTAGTCTAGCCTACAGTCACTAATTTTTTTCTCACTTCCACTTCCCCCCACACTTATTTTTTCTCTATACATACAATGACTCTAGAAGACCAGATGTCCATTTCTGAACTGGGACATCTGACATCTCCAACTGCACTCGCTCACACAAGGTGCACAGATGCTCTTCCATGAAAACTCATTTTACTGAGTCACTTTCGCTGCATTTAAAAACTCAACTGTTCTGCAGCACATATCAACATAAAGAATGTCATCACAATTTCACTCAATGAATATCTAGAATCATGATTACATATAAAGAATGTGTATTTTTATTTTTAAGGTTACTGTAATTAAACTACTACTTAAAATGTGGTGCATTTGTCACCACTGATCATAACATTTTATTACAGCAAGTGGAACACATCATTGGTTTAAAATGAAACACACACACACACACACACGGCTAGTTTAATCATATTTAGCTGATAGCTTTGAATTTGTCCATGCAAAACAAATGAGTATTCCATATACACAGTTGTTAACTATGGAGTTCCACGAGGCTCTGTGCTAGGACCAGTTCTTGTCCCCCAAAATAAAGAAACATGGCAGAAATTCCATTGCTATGCAGATGACACTCAGCTATACTGATCTATGAAGTCACACACAAGTCAGTTACACTCTTAATAGTTGCTTACACTTAGAAATACACATTTAAACAGATCATTAGTATTAATTTAGCCAGCACTAATCTAAGGATTTGTCATTTAACACAAGTCTAAAGAATTTCAAGTGCTGTAACAAATATTCATGTGCACAGTATTTTCAATATTAGGAACATCCTGCCACAGAGCTAAAAACACTAGTCCATGCATTTGTTACTTCTAGGCTGGATTATTGTAATTCCTTATTAAGAGGATATCCCAATAATTCTTTATAAAGTCTCCACTTGATCCAAAATGCTACTAGAAAGAGAGAGTTAGCTTCACTTCACTAGACTTCAATATCCTTATCCCCAAATACAAAGAGCATCTGGCTTTCAGAAGTATAATTGGAGGGAGAGACTTCAGATATCAGGTGCCTCTCCTCTGGAACCACCTCCTACTTGGGTTTGGGAGTCAGACACCCTGCCTATTTATAAGATTAGGCTTAAAATGTTCTTGTTTGATAAAGGGTATAGTCAGGTGTGGTTCAGATGACCCTTAACCATCCCTAACCTATGCTGCTATACGCCCCTACTATTGGGGGACCTCCTATGATGCACTGATCTCCTCTACACACCTTTCTTTCTTTCTCTCCAAGTAATTATAGGCCACTACTGCATGTCATTAACTTTAACTTTAGCTTACATTGTAAAGTTCTTTGACACAACTGTTGTTGTAAACTTGCACTGTCTGAATAAAATGGCCACAGTGTACCTGGAGATGCAAAAAAACAAAAAAACAAAAAAACAAAAAAATCAGCTGTTTTCATTTGCCCACCAAACAACATATTATGATAATGTAGTGATGCAGCACTTAAACACTCAGCAGAGCTTAACCAAGGCAGGTCCCTACTAATGGTTCCCATTTCTACACTTGACTCCAAAATGACAAATGGACCAATCACCTGTGAA
>VUQI01019394.1:0-12043 GCA_015106735.1 Paratilapia polleni | reverse complement strand
AATACTAAGATTATATGCTGCATAAGAACATAACATCTGCAAGACCATCAGCTGTACTGTCAAAGCAGAGCAGAAGCAGCTTATTGACTTCTTCTAAGAACACTAATGACATCTGTGTATCAAGCTAGTTGCTGCCCCTGTTTCTATGTTGAATCTAAAGGGTTCAAAAAAACAGTTCAGTTTAGGGGTCACTACAGCAGTTTTATTGCAAAATGTGGAGGTTTCTGAATGTTTGTCCAAACTGACAACCCCACATGGATGTCTTCACTCTGATCACAGTATCAGGCAACACACCTAAAACTTAGTTTCACACTGCGACCTCTAGGAATACACCAAATTCAGTCCTGATATCCACACAGATACACTGACTTCAGGTATTTGGCTGATTCCAGTACTAATCCGATACTGGTGTTAAATTGTGTGAGTGGGAATCATGCTTTTGTCTTCACAGCAATATCAGGTTTGACTTACACCTTTGTTTTAACAAAATTGATAAACGTAAATAAAAGTGAATATAATGTTGCAATAATATGCTATTCACCTAACGTATTTGCACTCATTTTGTTTCAGCTCAGTGTGAGAGTCAAAATGTTACTTGCAGTCCCACCACTTTCTACTTTCTCTGCTCTCAGTTTTACTGTGTGTGCACCTCCTCACACACGGAGTGGAGCAGACAGCAGACAGGTGAAGATGATATTAAACAAGATGATGACAACTTGTAATGATACTGTACGTGAAATAAAAGCTTCAGAACAATATAATATAACAGAGATTCTAATAAAGTGAAAGAGCTGTCGACAAATACTTTCAGTTGTCGTCAACTGACTAACTGTTGGCGGTTATGTCACAAGCCACTGCAGACAAACACAAACTTGTTGGCGTAGCAAGCACGAAATACCTACAAAAGGCTGACTCTTTGCTGTCATCTTCTTCCATGTTGTGTTAGGCCCTGGTCACAAAAACCTAGAGACCGGTCAGCAACCATTTCGCAACCACCGACTGCTAGGGCAAAATATGTATTCCCCAACCAGTTTTGAGTGGTTGCTGGAGATTGCTGGTAGTCACTCCTTGCAATTGCTTTGGTTCCTGCGGTCGCCAGCAGTTTGCACAAAAGATGCCGACTTGGCTGCAAATACTCCCAATCTACTTGCAGTGGTGAAACTGTGAAAAGTACAACACTAACCAGAAATGGAAGCTTTTGAAATGTGTTGGTTGCAGTGGTAAGGGACAACTTTTACTCTGAAGGTGAATGTTCATTTCTGGTTTGCTTCCCACTCCCCCCCCCCCCAAAGTTTCACTATAGTCTTTCATGCAAAGTACGGGTGACCATGGCAATAAGCTTGCAACCAAAGTACTCACAAGGAGGTTCTTAGTGCAACACCCTCTTTGCGACTGATTTCCCCCAAGTGGTTGCAACAGCCTGCAACCACTTGCCAACCAGCCGGGGAATGCCCATTTCTCCCTAGCAACCGAAGGTCACCAGGTGGTTGCCAACCAGTCTGTAGGCCTGTGTGACTGAGGCCTTAGTTCTCCTAGCAACCTCTATTATGCTGCTGACACATGGCAATGTAAACACAGAGCAAAGAATTAAAATTCACATCAGCCAAAGAGAACAAATATCTTATCCATCCTTTTGAGTCACCAATATCCGATAAAATTCAATGCATCCTTAAAGACCGTGAGGCAGATATCCAGTTTTCTGCAACTCAAAAAAACAACACAAAAAACGGACAAGTATTCGAGCCAATATAGATATAATAATGACAAGTAGTGCACTCAAGAGTATGGTAGCAGACATCATCTAAACCATTAATGTAATGGTTCTTTGTGCTTCATGATAAGAATCATGTTCTTCCAGGCAATGAATCTGATAAACGTGAACCACAAAGCTCTACAAAACCTAAATATAACCCCTCCCTTTTTAATTTTAGACCACACAAGTACATCAATATAAAAATGAATAAACAAAATAAAAAGAAGTTTCATCTTATTTATAATGTGTTCAAATGTGCTTCACAAACTAAATAGTGTGTCAGCACTGTCCCAGAACAATATTTACTTTTTAAAATCACAATCAGGCAAAAGTGTTTGTCTTGTTTGAAGTTTATGCATTTACTGCCTGAAGTGTGTAAAACCTATTGAACACTGTCAACAAGGATAATTCTGTGTTCACAATAAATTGAGGGAGGGAAAAGGCAAAACCACAGAATCACCTGGACAGTCACTAACACTGATAAAGTTTAATGCTTTTACAGCCATGTAGCCATCCGCTACATGTTTCCAAGAGACTGATTGTAGGCCTGGCAGAGATAAAGCTAGTCATCACTGTGCTATTCACTATTGGTTGATCATTTCAAATCTGGCAGAGCTCAGCCTACATGAGAGAAGCCTGAAATCAGTTACTACTACTAGACTCTGCTCAGTCTGGAAACAAACATTAGACCCAAAGGTACTTTGAAATTCATGAGAGATGCTGCAGCATGACTAAGGATGGAGGACTGTTTTCAACTGAGGCCGCCTACATTTTAAACAAATGCTTCTACTGTCTTGACAAACTTAACAGCTGCTAAAGTTTTAGATCATAATAATAGATTTAAATGTAACATTATTCAGCAAAACTCAATTGCCAAATCCTTCAATTACCATCAGCTTCCACTGATATTTGATTGAACATTCAGCCTCTCTTCTCCAATCTACAAAATTAATTCTCATCAGGACTGAGGTAATTATGCAAGCCACTGAAGCACTGCAGCAATTCAGACTGACACTAAAGCTTTGGCAGCAAAATTATATTTTCTGATAGAGGTTTTCACATGCTTATTCATGGCCTCTCCCAGCGTGATATACGAGCGGGGACACACAGGCCAATAAACCAGCCAAAACTGCAAATGAAATTGGATGGGAAGTAAATGAAGGCTTAGAAATAAAAATTAGAAACTTCCAGACTTGGTTCTATCTACAGGTTGTATCAGTAACCTGCCTCTTCTTATTTATCTGTAATAAAGAGAACAAGGTAGTTAGGATGGATCGAAGGAAAAGTGGGCACCTATTTTGTTAGGAAGCAGCTGACACACCTTTTTTTACTAACAGCTGCGTGGCTTTGTGAAGCAATTCCATGCTAACTGCAGACTGACACCCCAACACCAATATAAAATGCACCTCCCCCTTCACACAACTATATCTTAATGAGTGAACCAACAAAGCTCCATATCAGCAGAGCCACAAAGCATTAGCCTCCACTTTCCTCCAAGTGCTCCTATAGGAAATGGTTGCATATAGAGTTGCAGCTACCACACTATGGATTCTCACGGTCCAAATACAATTACACAGAACCACACTTGATGCTATCTTCAAGTACAAATGGAACTGCTTAAATGATGTGGTGTGTTTCTAGTGGACTGGTCAGTGAAACTCAAGCCACACTTAAAGGATTGAGTGCAGTTATGGGTTAGGATGGATACATTTGAACGCATTTCAAACAAGACCGCAATCCCATGACGGGGGGGTATCAAATCAAGAGAAGTCAAGCTGACTATAAAGTAACCACATATTCAAACAAGTTGTGTTTGTACAAAGCGGCAATGGAAGGAGAGGCTATAATGCCCGGTAGTTCCATATATAGTACAGTACTGTGCAAAGGTCATGAGCCCACCCTCATTTCTTCATATTTTGCTAGGAAAGTGTGAAGTAAGTGCAGCAATTTAGTTGAAATGTGCAAACATAAATGGAAATATAGTATATAAGGCAACAACTGAGTTTGTGCAGTTCTAACAGGATTTGGTATGACCACCTTTATTCCTCAACACAGCCCAAACTCTTAGCCAAGCTTTCTTATCATTTCTTTAAGTAGTCTCCAGGAATAGTTCTCCAGGCTTCTTGAAGGACATTCAAAGCTCTTCTTTGGATGTTGGCTGCCTTTTGTTCAGTTCACTGTCAAGATGATTCCACAGTGCTTCAATAATGTCGAGGTCCAGGCCCTGGGGAGGCCAAACCATGACTGATAGTGTTCCATTGTGTATTTTTCTATCCAGGTGTGCTTTTACTGCATTGGCAGTGTGTTTGGGACCATTGTCATGCTGAAAAATGAACCCGCTGACAATCACACACTTTCTGGATGGTATTGCATGGTGGATTAAAATCTGATAGTACTTTTCTGCATTTATAATTCCATCCAAAAAGCCATCAAAGAGCCTCCACCGTGTTCTACAGATGGCTGTAGCACTCACTGTTGTACCTCTCTCCTGACCTCCTCTGTACATATTGATGACGATTTGGATTCATCACTCCATAAGACCTGTTGCCACTTCTTTTGTAATTTGGCATAACTCAGTCTTTTCCTTCCTTAAGAATGGCTTCTTGACAGCCACCCTTCCACCGAGACCATTTCTGATGAGGCTTCAGTGAACAGTAGATGGATCAACTGAAGGGGCAGATGCATCTTTCAGGTCCTGTGTCATGTCTTTAAGAAAGACCTATTTCTTAAGGACATGACTTTCAGATATTGTTCATCTGCTGTAGATTGTCCAGTTTACTCAGATTCACAGGGAATCACCTTGTTGGTCCAAAAATACTATTTTATACCTTTCAAACTGTGCCATTGTTGGCATTTTTTGTAGATTCAGCTACAGAAATGGGAACAGCTTATGTGTTTTGCTACAGGCTGCTAGTAACAAAAAGTGCCTAAAGATACAATTTCAAATAGGTTCTTTGCTAAGTTGTCTGTTATGTGTAGACACAACTCTGGTTCATCCCTTGAGTTAGGTGTCTTTTTTATGCCTGAATGATTCATAGATCAGTGTTAAGTGGCTTAACAAACAAATAAACATTCCTCTTGAAAAATGGTCAGGTACAAGGACTGGACTGAAAATGAGTGAAAAAGCAGCCAATGTCCAAAGAAAAACTTTGTTGTAATTTCTTAACGTGGTCTTCAGCAACAGTTCTCCAGGTTTTCTGAAGGTCTTTCAAAGTCTGGCTCCTTGGAATTAAAATATGATGAAATGGCTCGACATTTGCACAGTAGTGTATATGCGATTTTTTTTTCCTGATTTATTGACCAATATTTGGTCTGTAATTTCAATTTTTTTTATATTTTATCTTCAACTACAATTGTGGCCTACAACAATGATGAAAGCAAGGTATCTGAGATGAAACATGCTGGGATCTGTTTCTCAATGACGTTCTTGTTTTATCTTGTTTCAATGCAGTGCTTTTGCACCACCCTTAAAAAAAAAAAAAAGCTCATTCCCTGCCAGGCTGAGGCATGTTTAGTTCAGTTTACCTATAATTTTTTTCAGTTCAGTTCAATGAAATTATTTTTAAAATGATATTTGATAAAAAAAAAAAAAGAATCAAGAAATGCACAATATTTCTACAGTCAGTGAGTAATAGTATTAAATAATCATACTGTCAATACTGACAATAATCTTTATTATGATTTTTGTCTAATATCTCTATATGAGTGTGTATAAAAGCATATATATTATGTGAGGGGTTTTGGTTTTCTTTTTTGTCATGGTTTGTCTGTCAGAACAGAGCAAGTATAAACACAATGGAGGAAAATAAAAAGCACAATTTTGTGTGACCAGCAGTCCAAAATATTTCAAAAATATTCAGGCAACTATTGCCAGACAACCAGCCTCTAATAAATGAATCAGTGAATTGTTGGCATAGAAAAATCTGTTTTTGAGAATAATCTAATTATCCTGTGAAGGAAGCAAAAATCATAATCCCATTTATCTGTTGCCAAATTATAGTCATGGTTTTCTAATTTTCATGTGTGATGTTATACAGTAGTAATCGTTAGTTAGTACAGTAAAATGTCATTGTAGGGAGCATAGCTCTGATCCCCCTATGGGCTTATCTTTTGTAGACCAATACTTTCAAGTAGCATCTACAGTCAGCTGATGCACTAGGCAGTGTCTATTTATTTGTTCTCTTATACATTTATCTTTTAAAGCGGGAAAATCAAAGAATGAGTCAATTACTGGTATTTTATGGAATACATACACATACAGACCAAGCACTTGTTTTAAATCCACTGCTGTTATGGCAGCAAATTAAAGCATATACATTATTTTGCAACAGCTTTAAATTTAATTCTGATAAACATATACTCACTGACTCTGGTGGACCTCCACTCTGGGGCCGATAAGACCAGTCAACAGTCATCTTACTGGTTGGCCTACTTGTGGAAGTAAATGTGCAGGACAATGTGACAGTATCCCCTTTAGATGCATGGATCTCTGGTGAAGTATTCACTGTGATGGGGGAGACTGGGGAAGGAGCTGGAGGTCAGATATTAGAGTAGAAAAAGAAGAAGAAGAGAGATCCATTGGTCAGGGATGAAAGCAAAAAAAATGATGTGTGGTATGAGCAGATTCAAATATTCATGTGCAAAGGGAGAAAGAGAAAAGGGAGTGGAGTGGAAATAACCAGAAGCAAAGGAGAACACATTGTGAGTGATGTTTTACCCACTTCCGTACTGCAAAACAGTAAATAAAAAGCCTGATAAGATCTACCAATGTGCTCACACCATAGAACGTTTAAGTGTCAACACAGCAAACTCCTCCGAACTGAGTGATGCTCTAAAGTTTCTCACCAGCCTCTCTTGTTCAATTTGACGGCCCTTGCTTTACATCTGTCTCTCAAGGGCCTTCAGCTGCAGATAAGGCTCTGTCCCTGTCTCTCTCTAGATGGCTTTTCATTGTTATCACTTAACAGAGAATACCAAGTCAAACATCAGCACTGTCCACAACAAACTGCTAAAACTACACCTATAACCAAAAACCGAATTAATGGCTTCTTTTACTAAAGGATCCTTTTGCAGCTGTTTGCACAAACACTGGATACACAGTAGTTGATGACTAAATTCAGAACATAATGCACAGATTGTGCTGTAAGGTTTGAAATTTCACCATGTGCACTATATTTGTTTAACATGTTGATTGCTAATTAGCAGTAAAAACAAAGTGCAAAGTTTGGCCTGATGCGACACTAGATTAGAATCCACAGTAAAAAAAAATAAATAAATAAAAAAATAAAAAATCAGTTCAATTTATCCTAATAGGGCCTTTGGGATCTGTGGCAAATTTCACAGCAATCTATCCAACAGCTTTGCCAAAATAATTTGCTTGGTGGCACTATAAAATTTTGAGGATCACCAACATGATCAGAAATTATCCTTAAGAGCCTGTGCATCTGGAGCTATGATGCAGTAATCATCAAGGTATTTTCACTTTGAAAGTACAAATGTCAACCTCATTGTAGTGCAAGCCACACTTACGTGAAAACTCAGTAAGCTGCACCCCCTGGGGATCATGAAATTTTGGTTACCCATGTGATAGCTGTTGAGATATTTTAAACTGAAACAGTAACGGGTAGATTAATGAACAGCCTGAACAACTGTGACTGCAATCCTTAGCTTGGCAAATAAAAGCATCATCATATTGTATCACTGATCCCTTTAAGACAAAGTTAGCATGTAAAACTGGCTACATTTCTACTTCAGCCATCTCTGATATTAATACACTGCTGCTTTGGGACATAAATGAAAGAACCCTTCATCATTTTGGAAAAAAAAAAAAGCCTCAAACTGCCTTTTCTCAAAAGATTTCGCCAAAGCAAAATAAAGCCAGCAATGAGCAGATATAGCCTGTTTTATTAGAATAGCAACATTGATTCCACCAGCCACTCTCACAGCTGTAATAATGGCAAAGTTTATCTTACACAAATGAGCAGAAAAGATCTCATCCGATCAGCCCGATTCATCTACAAAGACCTTGGGGTAACTCAAACAAAGCCAGATCTTCATAAAAGTGGAAATCAAGCAGAGGAGCCTTTAAAACTTATTGAACGTGAAGATGATAGATGCTGATAATCTAGTAATCAGCGGTGGAATAGGAAAGCTGGCAGCTCATCGGTGGTCATGTTGACACCTGTTTCTGGACATTTACCTGAGTAAAAAGTGTGGAAGATAACACACTGTAACAGTGTTCCTTATGTAACCCTGGAAGACAAAACTGTCCCTATTTGTTTGTAGACATACTTAGTTTTGTCTTCCACATAAAAACAACATCACAAATTATAATTACACCAAACTCTCCCTGTTTTTTTTTTGTTTGTTTGTTTGTTTGTTTGTTTTTTGGGTCTACAGCAGCCATGACTCTACTTAAACAATAAAAAAAGAAAGAAAGAAAGAAAATATGTCCGCTGCTTAGAGAGGCTGCCCACAGTTCAGCGTAATGTGCCTGGCAGAAGACAGTGCTCTTAGATTACTGCATACCAGCTGTCTGAATCTTTTCATGGCTGCCTTCATAACTAAGGCCTGTTATTATTACGAGCTGAGCCTGTGCGCCTGCCGCAATGTAGCTGGCCTCTAGGGGTTATTTTGTCTTATTACCACAACAGGAAATCATCAACTAGCTGACACTGACTTAAAATGTGTCTGTTTACTACAACTTCATGATGGTGTTTACTGGCCTATGTTATGTCACTGACTGTATCTAAAATGAACAAGATATAAACGACTGTTAAAAATAACCTACAAATAAAATACGGCGTAGTTATAGTGCAGTCTGGACTGGGCTTTGGATTTCCTTCTTTCCCAGAAAGGCCTGCCTTGGCCTGGGCAGTACATCTCGTAGCGTATTGTGTACTACTAAAAGCGGTGAGCTAATCCCACAGAAAATTCAAGGTCAACTTAACGTTAAACATATAATGTTTTAGAAGTTACTGTCGACAGAAAAGCGGGGTTAATGTAGGTGGAAGTGCCAGGCTACGAGTCCAAACAGACCCCGTGTCTATGGAAGCTTCTGTTTAAACACGGCGACATGAGAGCCGAGCCCGGGCTCGGTTTACTCACCTAAAGAGGAGACCAAATACAGCAGCAAAACCACATTCAGAGCGCTGTTTCTTCGGAGCGGTCGATGCATTTTAAAGTTGTAAACAGAGGGTCCACTCGCGTGGGAAAAAAAAAAAAGTCAAAAGTTGCGTCAAAACTTCGGTAAAATTCCGTCCATAGTCTATTTTTTCATGACTCAGACTCTCCACCGCGCCTACTCGGACTGTCCTACCTGCCAAACAGGTGTATCAGGAAGTGGAGCTAAAGGAGCACTGGGAGTAAAACTACTTTTAAGCTCAGGTGTTGAATAGACGGAAACACCCAGACTAAAGACAAACTAATGACAGCTATTCAGCTATGATGTTCATGTGTTTTGATAACTCCAATGAGAGACATTCCACTAAATATTGCAATATCCCTCGATAAGATGCAAATTACCCACCCAAAACATACTGGCTTGTCAGAATAAAGCCAAAAAAAATAAAATAAAATAAAAATAAAAATAACAAATAAAATTATTGCGGATGAAGTACAACCTATGTCCTTTCTATTACTAATAAATGAGAATCTAAAATTATGTGTTGTGTATTTAGGCAGGTTAATTTCTAAATAAAAATGCTTATTCTGGTTGCGTTGAGATTTTTTAAAACGGGCCAAAATTGAGCCAAAATGAAACCATATTAAAGTGCAATAAACTCTCATGTGACCCCTCTGAATGGAGGCCTTATCTCCCCAGCCAGCCCAAACCAACAATGCTCTACTGGGACCTCTCCTGGAATTTCTAAGCAATTTTACTCCACTATCCGTGTCCCCAATCTCATGTCTTCACTGTTGTAATTATCTCCAGTGGGAGAAGGTATTTGTTTTTCTAGCCTCACTTTAGTTTCACTGGGCTACTAGGTTTTTTTTTCTCCCAACTACATGTTTGTACAGATTTTTTGATGTTTATGTCTTTATTTGGTCTGGATTGTGACCTCCATTCTTTTATTCATCTGGTCTGCCAGGGGCCTTTTCCTCTAATCTGACAACAGTGATGTTGCTGTAATGGTGCTGCATCATTTTATGACACATCAGAGTGAGAGCAGCATCCTCTATTACTCTGGCTCCAGCTCTCTAAAAATAGTATGTGTAATATATCAGCCTTGTGCAGTAATATGATTGAGTGTTTGTAACAGCCTGTATGTGCAGCTCAATATCTTTTGGGGAGGGGATGCACTGTGGCATGAATTTTCTCTGCAAATAATCCCCTCTTTGTTGAATAATTTGGTGAACTGCAGTATCTGAAGAAGAATCTCACTTCTCACATTGCTGCTTAATTATATTCAAATTAAGGATCACGATCAAATAAACAGATTTTGTTCCATGTAAACTGTGACCTAACTTCAGATACACTAAACATCATTTGAAAAACATTTACACAAGAAGCAAAAACATTGAGATTCTAGTGTAGTAGAGGTGAATTCTGTGCCTCTGTTTCATCACCCTTGAATGGAGATCCAGCACTTTTCCCAAGGGCTGCATTGTACACAGTATTTTTTTTTTCTTTTTAACAATATCTTTATCTACCAAAGGAGGGCCTTGCAGGAAAAATTTTGAGAACCACTTTGTTTGGTCGATTGCAAAATCTAAATTGATCGCAAAGTTTCTGTTCACCATCTCAGATATGAGAGGCACAGGCCGCAGGCTTCCTCCTCCTCCTGCATCCATTCACAAGTACAGTGTTTGTGTTGTATCTGTTAACAGTATTATGTAACAGTTCCCACACTGAGACAGGGATACCACTTCTCTTTTTGAATAGATGCTGAGTTGCAGGACTCCCGACTTACCAGGGAATGACCACTTATGCCTTCCATATTGTGTGGTATATCTTATAATCTGATCGAGTATAACCTCTTACCTGGGTACGTTCACACATGCACACACACCAGTGCATATTGTAATGTATTGTGTATGCGAATACAAGGGCTCTCTGTCTGGTTACAGTAGTGTGGTCTCAGTTTCAGCTGAAATCTTCTCAGTCACAATGAAGGCTGTCCCCACTTCCTGACTTTCGGGTGACTCCGGTGGACAAGAGGCCTGTTCTTCTGTTGTCAACACTGGATGGGACTAATAAAGGTGATTTAAATTGTTGGGGCCAGATGACATATGGAACCATTATCCATCACCCAAAAACGTGAGAATCCTGCAGGCTTTTCATCAGTTAATGTGCACTGAATAGTTGGTGAAGAGTTGAATCTGCTACACTTCAATACAGCTCGTGTATTTTAAAGGTTTCGCATACAGATGCACTTTCCTCAAGGCTGTCACAAACAAGTACAACAACATTAGTCATAGCTGTACAAGCTGTACCTCTCACTGAGAATAAAGCTGACTCTCTGCCTTTAAAATGAATGCATTAATAACCTGTGTGTGTTTGTGTGGACAAATACAGCCTCAAATAGAATTGTCAAAGTTTTACATTTGGTAATAAATGACATAACACTGTATGTTTTTTCTTTGTGCAACTTGCTTTGTGCAAATTCCTTTGCACTCAAGTGTGCGCGTCACCTCAAGGTGTGGAATGCAGACTGAAAGGAGAAGGAGGAATGGAGCAGGAGAGCACAAAAAGGAAAAGAGAGTGAGTTAGAGTAAAGACAGACAGAAATAACTTCTCCTTGGTACACAATGCTTCCATTCCATGGCTTATTAAATGAGTCACGGACAAGGAATGGTTAAGAGCACCTCTCCCAGGAGTTTGGTTCACAAAGCGGTAAGACAGATGGATACGCAAAGGGTAGATACACAGAAATCAATCTCTTCAGTCACATACAGTGTGATTCTTTTCATCTACAGGAGAGGGGAGGAGTTAGGAACAACAGCTGCATTGAAAGTTTAATGTATTTCCTTCCTCTCCGTCATGTTTCTGTTTGTATGACTAGAGAGATTGATAGCATTGAGAATCGTGTAATTAATTTGCCTAAAAGTGTTGTGTGTGTGTGTTGCATTGAAATTTGGTCTCCTCAGGATGCATTCACTGAAGAAGATAAATCATGCTTTAGAAAGTCAAATTGTTTCCAAATTTAAAAAAAAATAAAAAATCAAGCAATTTATTGTAATATTTAAACACCTTCGTTATATTCTTTTCCAAGTCCTCAGCTGATAATTATCAGCCTTTCTCTGCATGGAAATATAATTATTCAGCCTGCAAAAACTACTTTTCCCTCT
>VUQI01019391.1:22459-38076 GCA_015106735.1 Paratilapia polleni | reverse complement strand
GTGGTCCAACCCCCCCCCCCCCCCCCCCACAAACTCACCACACATACTCCTCACGCCCTCATGCAGTCACATAACTCCCCATCTACTATTAATCTACATTCCTTCTCCACGATTACAGTGGTCTGTGCATATGTGTGCGTATTTTTTCTGTCTCCAGTTTTCCACTTCAATTTGTCTTCCCCCTCTGTAATAAAGTAAAATGAGGATGGGAAATGGCAAGACTCAAGGTGATATTTCAGCAAGCCACTCCCCAGCAACAACAATGTGGAGGGGGATGCAGGCAGCTGAGTCTCTGAAGATGTGAGATGTGCATGCGTGTGATTGTGTATTAAGAGCACTGGACTGAAGTGTAGTTTTTGCAGAGGCTTGATTTATGGTGGTTTGTAGGGATAGTGCAGATGCTTACGCCTGAAAGCTGGGGTCCTTATTGGAAACAATTGTTTTTTGTTTTTTGTGTAAGGTGGAGAGCTTATTACTGACAGTAAGGATATTACTATTACTGAAAACCAACCTCATCTAAAAGGAAAGGGAAGAAAAAAAAAATCAATAGATTTGCAACAGCAGCATCTGTGTTCACAATAGCAGCTTAAGACTTATGCCGCTATGTCTGCTTAAAAGAAGCACAAAGACATGGAGGAGATATTTCCACAGCTAGCGAAGAGGAGCTACATCAGTTTGGGGGTGACAGGGTTCACAGGCTCGCTGCACACAAGGGTTGAATTATCTATGCCACACACACTACATCTTCACACAAGCAGTTAGAGCCACGCTAAGTGCTAAGTACCAAGCGGCTGTTGTATAATAAAAAATATATATTGAACCTCCACTTCGATATTTACTACAGGTCCCTCCCACCTTTTTTTTCTACTATTGCATTTTTGTTACGGTGAGGCAATTTAGTATGAGGCTGACTTTTATTATTCCTCAAGCCTGCGAGGATGCAGAAGGACTTTGCTGGGAGTTAACGCCAGCAGCAACAACAGCAAATCAAGAGTATGTTACAGTGTCCCTTTTTTTGCGATGTGCAAATTTCAGGATATCTTGGGCTTTTCTGCTATATTTATGAGCATTTTTTTTTCAGTCTAACCTTTAATAGGCCTTTTCTTCTGAACTCATTTTTCCATTTTATTCCTCTATTCACAAAAGAGAGATTAGACTACTCAATCCCACTCTGTATCCAAGTATTTTAAAAGCCTCTAAAAGGTACTTGGTGACACGATGACAGACATTTGATAATGACATACTCAAAATGGTTAGAAAAGTGTTCAGTTTTACTCATCATTTTGTGACTGTTGTTCTTGATTTTTTTCCCCAAAATTATCCACTCTGCTCTTTCTTAGTGTCTGCTAATACAGTACTGTAAACACATACAATAAACATAGTTAAACAGATGCAGTTTGATGTGTGCACATTCATAATGTCAAGTCACCTGGAACAATGCGTTTTCAGAAGGTGTTGAACAATCTGTATTTCATAGAGGTATAAACTATAGACTTTAACAGACAGACATTGATAGTTATTTTATTTTATTTTTACTGTATGTAACATAACCAAACTTATGTTTGTTTTTTTAATTAATATTTATTATATATAGTTTTATTAAACTTGTAATGTGAAACTTTGTTCAATTACTCTTACTTCCAGAAGGGGGAGCCTAAACACTGTTGAATCGTGCTTAACACGTAAGCCTCCAATGAGGAAAAGCTACTCCAATGATTATTTAGGTTTGCCCACTTTCTTTTTTAGACTAATAGCCTTCTTCTGAATGCCAAGTTTCTTTTTTATCTGGAACATCAGAAACTTCTCGGACGTTTTAATTTTCCTCCATACTTTTAGTTCTTGTAGCCTATTGCAATGCTATAGTTTCTCCCCTCCTCACCCTTGGCAAGCCACTCATTGCTAGTTGATGTAAAATACATTGCTATGGTGTAGCAGATTTAAAATTCTGCTATACTTCAAAATGCAGGGAGATGTACTTTGCGCTGAGAGGCGAATCAACATTCGATGAATATACAGTACTATGCAAAAGTCTCAAGCCACCCTTCATTTCTTTATATTTTGCTGGGAAAATGAGAAATAGGTGCAGCGATTTGTTGAAACATATGCAAACATACATGGAAATATAGTATGAAATGCAAAAACAGAGTTGTACAATTCTAACAAGCTTGAAAGTCAATATTTGGTATCACCACATTTATTTTTTTATTTTAGGCAAGCTTTCTTGTCATTTCTTTAAGTAGTCTTCAGGAATAGTTCTCCAGGCTTCTTGAAGGACATTCAAAGCTCTTCTTTGGATGTTGGCTGCATTTTGTTCCATTCTCTGTCAAGATGATCCCACACTGCTTCAATAATGTTGAGGTCCGGGCTCTGAGGAGGCCAATCCATGACTGATAGTGTTCCATTGTGTGTTTTTCTATCCAGGTATGCTTTTACTACATTGGCAGTGTGTTTGGGATCATTGTCATGCTGAAAATGAATCAGACACTTTCCAGACGGTACTACATGGTGGATCAAAATCTGATGGTACTTCTTCATAATTCCATCAGTTTTGACAAGATCTCCAACACCACTGGCTGAAATGCAGCTCCAAACCATGACAGAGCCTCCACGTGTCTTACAGATGGTTGTAGACACTCACTGTTGTAACTCTCTCCTGATCTCCTCTGTACATACTGACGGTGATTGGAACTAAAAATTTTCAAATTTGATTTCATCACTCTGTAAGACCTGTTGCCTGTTGATTTTCAGTCCAGTTTCTGTGTAACTTCGCATACCTCAGCCTTTTTTTCCTGTTCCCCTTCTTTAAGAATGGCTTCTTGACAGCCACCCTTACATTGAGACCATTTCTGATGAGGCTTCAGCAAACAGCAGATGGATCAATAGAAGGCCCAGATGCATCTCTCAGGTCCTGTGTCAGGCCTTCACTGGATTTTTTTTTACAATTTCTTAAGGACATAACTTTTAGGTACTGATCTTTCCCAGGTTGTCTGAAGGTCAGCAGACCTTCAGACAAGCCAGGAGAACTATTGCTCAAGACCACTTTAAAAAAATTACAGGAAAGTCTGGCTCGTTAGAAGCAAAATATAAAGAAATGAGGGGTGGCTCAGGACTTCTGCACAGTACTGCACAACGCCATTTATTTCTGTTCTAGAAGGGGCTCCAGCCTCAGCAGATGGCAGCACCCATCTCTCTCTGTGATGTTAAGCAGAAAACAGTTAGGGAAGAAAGTAACATAACAGCTGAACAAGCACAGTTCTGTAGTACTTGAGCCAGAAAATTAACAGTTGTATGTAGTCAGAGTAAACTGACATACAGCCACTTGAACCGAAGCACTGGTAACCACTTTCTGCACAGGTGTGTGGACGTTTACAGCAAGGAAAGAAAGCTGCTGGGACTAGACATGCAGTCTATGGTGCTAGCATTGCATCCCTAGCATCCCAAACTCAGCAAACTAATCTGATATTGTTTCAATACTGAAATTCGACAAAACTTAAAATAGGATTTGATTATTGAAGGATGTGATTAATGACTTCAATTGGCTCTTAAATACACATAAAATATATGTACGGAGAATATTTAACATTGTCCTTTAGAGTGTGCTCAACTGACTGCTTTCTAAGAGTTTATTAGACTTGCAGACTAGGGTGATTTTTTTCCTCTCGTTTAATGGAATATTACACAAGACGTCTAAAGTATCTAGTACTGGAAGAATATAGACTTGGCCAACTATTGCTAGTCGTTATTTGTGGCAATTTTTTTTTGTCCTTTTTTCATTTTATTTTGCTAATTTGTCTTGCCTACCTTCTTGCCTCCTTAGTTTTTGTTGTATTGAACTAGAGTTGTGGGCAAGTAGTACACAGACACTTACAGATTCTCTTTGTGTACGACAAGCAAATGAAGTGCCACGGAGACCTCTTTATGGTATCGTCAGTGTTAAGTGATGTAGAACAAAGCACCAAAGCGGAAGTCTCCGAAAAATTTTCTGCACTAACGAGCTGTCCTGCAGCCCATGCTAGGTAAGCAAGCTGAGACATACAAACATGAACAACACTTTTATAGCAACAGTTTGCACTTTCATCAGTTTGACTGGCCAGCGCAGCACGTTGCTGGAGGATATTGCACTGCTGAGATTTTGCCAAACAATGAAAACAGATCTTACCGGTCTGGAGTGAGAGTGGGGAGAGCGGCCGGGACAGCGTGGGCGACGGCGTCCCGACACCGAGGCTCTTCCTGTTGCTGCTGCGACAGCTGGAGCACAAACGGCAAAGGAGAGCAGTCAACAGCCTGTCACGCTCGAAATATATCTGCACCTCTCATCACAATTTATATGTTTCTGGGGTAATTTGCATATTAAGTGACAGCGACTGTGTGCTGTATGTTGAGTAACTGCTACATCCATGCCATGCAGGTGTATTAGCATCTTAGGCTGACAAACTAGTTGTAGTGTTTGCTGCATTCATTACCACTGAATAGCAATGCCTTATTTCTCTGTATTATGTCTTCAACAAGTTGTAATTGTCTCACTTTTAAAATAATGACAGCAGCCCTAAGATATTACTTAGTGCTAACACGTTAACATAGAGCAAGGTAGGAAACACACTGATGATACTGGCAGCTCTGTTAAATCATCGTCATTTTTGAAGTGTTAAGATGAACGATGAGGCAATGCAGAAAAATAATAACCTGCTATATTTCTTTGGAAGTGAGTGCAATCGCTGCTGCCCTGACTTTATCCACCCATAATTACACGTCTGAGTCATGCAGTGTTTCAGGTTGGCTTTAAGTATACACAAGCAGCTGCTTGTCGACACAAAAGCCTTATGACAATGTAACTCTGAGGTGATTAAGAAGACACTTGACCTCTATAGTAGCAGACCGTTATCCTCTAGGCTGTGACGGTTGGAGAACACTGAATAATACCAAAACACGTCTGTTTTGTGTGCAAACTGGAAGGATAACTGGGGGTAAACTGTGCTGTGGACATAACACTGTCCTCACTTAATGATGTATAAAAAAAAGAATAAAAGACAAATTCAAATATCCCTAAAAGACACCAAAAAAAATCATTTTTGATGTTTATTATTTTAGAATTTCATTATATTTTTAATTTCATTTAATTTAGTTTTCAGATTTTTTTTTCCAATTTAGCATTCACCTTTGCTCACTTTAAAGGCAGATATTTGACATATCATTCATAAACAAAATAGACCTTTTTTTCTAATTTTCTTCAAAAGTAGCATAAGACAGGTATCCATCCATTTGCTTCACCGCTCATCCAGTTTAGGGTCATGTGGGTGCAGGGTGGCGACTGTCGTAGAGCAGGTGGCCAGTCTATCACAGGGATAACACAAAGCGACAGACAACAATTCACACTCTCCATCGCACCTACGGCCAGGTTAGAAATACCAGTTAACCTAACACGCATGTCTTTGGACTGTGGGAGGAAGCTGATTTAAACACAACAGCAAAACAAATTCAGCCAAAGTTTCATAACTGCATTTAGATGTCAGGCTTGAGTGTGATTCTTGACTACGCAGGTCTGGAAATGCCTGATCTACTGTACTGTATTTTGTATTAGAGCCCAGCCAATACATCGGCCAATATGAGCTATTTGCTGATATATTAAAAAATTGAAAAAGTAAAGAAGAGGCAGGAGAAACACCCCATCAACCATGTTATTGGTGTTGCTGCTTCATCGTTTGTCCACCAAAGGGCACTCTGCAACTTCCCTGTTGGCAACACGTGTTTGGAACACCACAAACACGACAATCAGTTTAAAGGAGTAATCCACAACTTGTTGTGACAATAAAACAAGATTATTTTTAAACTGCATTGTCATATTATCTTATTAAGGACTTAATAAGGAAATAACTACATATAGTAAATGTTAGGGACACCTGTTTATGTTTTGTATGTATGAACGAAAAAAATAATTGGCATATATATCAGATTTTTAAATCACCAAATATCTATGTCAGTTGGGCTCTAGTGTTTTTAGTTTTAATGCAGCATCTAACTATCATTTTCATTTTCAACTGATCTGCCAATTACTTTTTTTTTTTTGAATAACTGTTTTCTCTATAAACCAGTGAATCACAATGCTGAGGAGCCCGAGTCCGATAGTGTGACATTTTTCAGGTAACAAGAGACAGAGAATTATTACTTTTTAACTAGTTTTGCTGGGAAAACTACTGAAAGTGTTCAGTTATCTAATAATAGTGATAATAACAATGTTGTCAGTCAAGTAAAAAAACAGCAACGTCGGTGCTCATCCGGCTCACGATCAATCACAATTCACAGGTTATTGTTTGTAAAACGACAAATGTGACCTTGAGCATAATTTGGGCGAAGACCCATGAGGCGATGACTGTGTGCACGTTTCACTAAAATCTGACCAATACTCTAGGAGTAGCCATTACAGTGAAAATGGAAAAGTTCCCGTAAAATGACAAATGTGCCCTTGACCAAGATCACTATTTGGATGAAGACCCATTAGGTGATCATTGTGTGTACACTTGACTCAATTCTGACCAATACTGTAAGACTAGCGATTCATGTGAACTGTCGACGGACGACCGATGCCTCGCCATGGCAAGAGCTCATCAGTCCTTCGGCTGTATAAGCCAATGATAATAAATACCAAAATTAGCCTACACCCAAAGCAGCGTTATCTAAATACTGCTTTATTGTTTATTTGGTTCAAACGGCATGTGTAATATAACTAATCATACACTGATACAGTATTATTTTTCCTAGCGTTGTATTTGTAGTGTGTGGTGGCAGTAGTGCAGTTTATTTCATACACTGCACAAAGCAGTCGAAGTTCTCTCTCAGCCTCCCTAAGTGTCCAGCACAGTTTGTAGGTTTGCGTATCCATCACAGAGGCCATCTCTTCCAGGCATTCAGAACTTGCATTTTGTCTCACAGGCTGATATTATCAACTGAAAGCTGTTTCTATAATACTTTGCATGATTGTCTTTTTTTTTTCCCTCCTCTTCTCTTTTTTCACAGTTACCAAAAACTACACAATTTACAGCCCAGTACAGATGAGCGTGAACAACCGCAGTTTTTTTTTTTTTCTCCTCTGCCCACTGAAATTTAACTCAACCAGTGAGATTATTTCCGCCTTCGGAGCACCTCTGCCTTGAGAGATGTTTATGTAACTACAACTGTAATCTGCAGGCAAGTACATTACACACCAGCATGGCCATGTCAGATGAAGAGGGAAAAGTGATGAGAGCCAAAATACAAAAAGGAAACCTTCTGCTGTCAACAGACTCAAGCCTGAAGGGGGTGTGTGCACTGACAGCAGCAGCAGCAGGCCCAGCTTGGACGACAGATGTCCAAGACTGTGTGTGTGTTTGTGTGTGAGCGTGTGAAGGAAAAAGGAGGGAATGCTAAATAATACCCTGAAGGGGACAACTTTGACATCATTCACTTGACAAAATTGATAAACAGACAGTTTTAAGGTTGTGATTGTCTGGTTCCAACTTTCAAATCCCACTTTATGATGTTGGAAACAACAAATAAAGTGGAACAAACACCTTTAGAGACCACAAGATTAATCGAGGAAACAATCCGTAGATAAAATGATTAAATAACTTCTGGCTGCAGTCATTAAAAACACCAACATTTGGCACTTCGGGACCCATTTCTCTTTTCTTGATGAGTGCAGATTTAATGTATTCCGTGGCTGGAGGGGCTCTGTCAGACTGTGGTGAACACGTTTCACGAGTTTTGGACTTTTTTGTTGATCAATCAATCATGACACCAATCACTGGTCGCACTTGATGCCGTGTGACAGCCTGCACAAAGCAGTTAACAGCTGCAGGTCTTATCTCCAGACACCCAACAGTAAACACACTATATATACTTAAATATGACTTCCTGGCAGTCATCATCGCCACTCTCCAAAGCCAACCAGCAGCACACCAATATAAACAGAGATGCTCAAATATAATGTCATTATTTAACTTCCACTGGTGTCTATACACACGGCTTTATATGCCAGCTGTAAAGTGCACATACAGTTTCTGGCTTTATTGTCCAGTGAGACAAACGCATGCAGACCTGCTGTCATGCCACATCCAATTTCAACAAAGGAAAGTGTACACCGTGCCTGTTATTTCAGGTAATGCCTTTGAGAATATTGGCTTTAGAGCAAATATTGTCGGCAAACAGCCTTCAGTTATGATGTTTTCTAGATGAAAGCTGCCTATAAACACAAACTCCTGAGTTATACGGAACAAACACTGGATTATCGTTAGAGCAATCGGATTACTGAGCGGAGCAGCAGGTAGCTCGTGTTGTTTAACGTAGAATAAGACGTTTGTGAGCGTTAAGGAAGACTAATATAAGCATATATGGCAGCATTTTAATACAACACAAGGCTAAATAACCGCTAAACTAGTTTCAGCTTCCATACGGCAACTTGTGATAACTACCTTTTTGAGCGCTTCAGTAATGATACCGGAACAAAAGGGGACTTGCTCTGGCTCGGCGCCGCAGACCAGTAAATCGGATCCGACATTCTGGAGGATTTTCTTGCATAACCTCTCTTTTAAAGTTTACGTTGGTTTCAAAACACTGAGGATGGGCTCGATGTGAAATCCGCTCCCCCTCCAGCTGCTGCTGCCGCTGCTGCTGTCCCCACCATCGTCTCTGCTTCTCGGCGGTTCCTTTTGTATTCAAGCCGAGTCAGACCGCCTCGTGTAGTCCCAACGTCTCCGGAGCCGCCGTTACATCCTCCGGTCCGCCGTCTGACGGAAGCCCTATCCCCGGGACATCATGTCCTTTGCGGGTTGTCAGTTGTGTGATACCGCTGAAGGCAGCTTCAGCCCGCGGTAGTTTGTCCAAACAGCGTCCGCTGGGCTGCGTGTCTCTCAGTGTGTCTGATGCTGCGTTCAGGTGCTGCTCGTTAGCTTCGCTACGCACTGCCGCAAAAGTCTGCTCAAGTTTAGGGGTTGTTCAACTAATCTGCTTCTTTATCACTTCTCTGATGTAGGTGAACTCTTAGAAAGTAGTGAAAAGTGCCAGAGACAATCTCCCAAACCCTGACAAACACCCCGAAGCCCAAAGATATTTCCATTTGTAATGATGTATAACTGAAGAAAGTGGAAAATACACCTATTTGAAAAACTGACACTGGCAAATGTTTGCCTTTTCTGCCTGATAAATGTGATCGGTAATCAAAAATTGTGAAAGCAAAGCAAACAAATTTGATTATAAGTTATGGCAAAATGATTTTTAAAACATTCAAGAAAAATAAGATGCACATTGCACTGCGGTTAAAGTTTAAGTTTGATACAGCAGGTACTATATTTATGAGTTTACTACGAACCGGCACAAGGCTGTAATCCCCATATATCCCCATATTCAAATATGCAACCTGCCCCCCTTGACCAATGATAATACTGTATTTTTATGTACTGCAGTCAAGCAGTTGTGAGCTGGTATACTGTCATCAGTATCAAAAGAGCTGCCTTTCATTTTAATTACTTTCCAGTGTATTAGAAAGTAGACAACTAGAATAAAATCAGAGTCCACTTGCCAGCTTTGCCTAAAGCTTTGCCTAACATTTCACTTCAGTCAGGACATGCATGAAAAGATAACGTTAATGTCAATATGTTATTTTACAGTGGACCTAGCAGTAATTTCCTGGAGTAGAAACAAATGTATTGGTTTCAGTTGTGGAGGTGGCAGAATCCCAGACCAGGATTAGGTGGCCCCAAAGTTGACTATGGCCTAAATAAATATATAGATAAATATGCCATAGTTAACCTGTAATGCAATTTGCTATTATTCACCGAAAAAATAACATTATTTGTAAGATCAGCATTATGACTCATGCAAAGATACCGAATAACCACAACACTCCGCTAACTGATTAATGAAATAATAATTTCAGTCAGGCTATTTTCTGTATGATTACTGTCCCTCGTGTTTTGAAGCAGAGGTGGGAGAGGTATCGGTTTGCCATAAGTGCAGCTAAAAACTCTAACAGATTGTGTTACAGCTCGCATTGCAAAAGCAAAGCACAGCAAAAACTGACACCACTAAAGACTGTAGGCGTGAAAATCCAAACCACGCTGACTCCTACCGTGCAAAAGTGCTACAAACCTGCTAAAAGCTGTTCTTCTTCTCTAGTTTCTGTCTTGACTATTTACAACCTACATTAGCTTGACACAGCCACACTGCTCGGGTGTACTGGCATGTGAAGCCATTAAAGATTAACAGTTAAATCAATCGTTGCAGCACAGTGCATGATAAGACATGTCACTTTTTTAGATTAACTTTTTGCAGAAAATGTTTGCCCAAAGAGACCCAGAAGAATATAAAAATGCAGTACAGAGAGAGCAGTCTTTATATGTGTTACTTACAAACTTGATGTGGTGATGAGTAGTGCTGCAAACCTGCAGACTATCGGTAATTTCCTACAAAACGTGAAAGCAGCATAAGATGTTGTTGGGGTATACCATAAGAGCCTGGTAGAGGGAGGTTCCAGATAAACTTATTTAAAAAGTGGTACATTCCACTGCATAAAATACATCCAGTATTGCACCCTTGGCTCAGCATGTATGAACTTTAGTTTGAAGTCAGCTTCTATAACTGATACAAATCAATACTTTGACATTGCATTATGAGGATTATGTTTTCATAGTCAAGTTTTTCACTATGTGAGACTTTTTTTTTTAATAATAGATGATTAATGTACTTGATTTTTTTTAACCTGGATTTCTCATCTAGTCCCCATGTGACTAAGTCTCTGCAACATTTTCTTGAAATTTTACTTCAGCAAGTCAAATGAATTTGAGTGTTTGTTCTTTTTAAACTTATCATTAGAAATCTGCATGTACATGAGTTTTTCCCCCAGTGTTTTTTAGTTAGTTATTTCTTGGCTAACCTTAAAACTTTATTATGAGTAAGATTAGAGGTGTGAAGTGAGAGTGTCTCAGACCACCGACGACTAAGAATACATCTTCTCGACCTCTGCACATATTACCAACTTCACTCTTTTTTACAACTGTTCATGGGTATAGAGGTCTCTGTGACCAACAATTCACTGAACTCCTTCTTTTATTTTCAGCTAACTGTAATCCGTTACCTGTTAGAAGCACCTTACCTTGACCAAAACAGGCATGTCTGTGCCTGAAGCTATCTGATCCCAAAGGTGAAATATTGCACATCTTAATACTTGGTACTCTTTGCAGTACTGTGAAAAACTAAGTACGCTTTTGCTGCTTTGATAGGAATTAAGAGGGTAAGCAGCAGCCACGTGCTGCTAATCAAATGCACTTGATTAACTGATTATCAGCAAGTGTGACCACCTCTATAAAAGCAAATGTTTTGGCAGTTTGTTGGTCTGGAGCGTTCAGATGCTCAAACCCAAGAGCTACATCGCAGACTCTACAGGCCTCAGTTGGCATGTTAAATGTTAAAGTTCATGACAGTGCCATTAGAAGGAAATTGAACAAGTACGACTTGTTTGAACAGCTTGCCAGAGAAAGTCTCTTCTCTCTAAGAAGAAGATGGCAGCACAACTTAGGTTTACAAAGTTGCATCTAAACAAACCAGAAGATGTCTGAAACAGTGTCCTTTGGACAGATGAGAAAAAAGTTGAGATGTTTGGCCATAATGCACAGCACCATGTTTGGTGAAAACCAAACACAACATATCAGCACACCTTATACCTTTTACCAACTGTCAGCACAGTGGTGGAGGGGTGATGATTTGGACTTGTTTTGCAGCCACAGGACCTGGGCACCTTGCAGTCATTGAGTCAACCATGAACTCCTCTGTATACCAAAGTATTCTAGAGTCAAATGTGAGGCCATCTGTCTGGCAGCTAAAGCTTGGCCCAGATTGGGTCATGCAACAGGACAATGATCCCAAACACAGCAGCAAATCTATAACAGAATGGCTGAAAGATAAAATAATCAAGGTGCTGCAATGGCCCAGTCAAAGTTCAGACCTCAACCCATTTGAAAAACTGCACCAGGACCTTAAGAGAGCTGTGCATAACTGAATGCCTGCAAACCTCAATGAACTGAAGCAACATTGTAAAGAAGAGTGGGCCAAAACTCCTCCAGAACAATGTGAGAGACTGATAAAGTCATGCAGAAAACAATTACTTCGTTATTGCTGCTAAAGGTGGTTCTAAAAGCTACTGAATCATGGGAAATACTTTGTTTTTTAGAGTCCTGTGAAAACTTTCTTTTTCACATGACTGTATAACCTGTGCCAGAAGTTTTCGGGCCTGTTTCCAAATCTTTGCCTTTGTCTGTTATTTCATCTCACTTAGACTGTTGTAACTCCTCACGCAATTTCCTACACGGTTTCCAGTCAAATTTTAAATCAACTTCAAACTCCCCTGACACGAAGTAACCTTAATTTACATTGGCCCTTAATAATGCAACTGAAGTCATCCAACAGGTTTGATTGGATGCACCTCAGACCAGGTTGAGTGTTACAGTAGTATTTAGGGTGTGGCAGCTTAATGTAACTTTGGTTTTGTCTGTAGTTTTTGTATGCTTTATTTTTTTTACACATCTGTAGACAGTGCCATAAGATTAAAACTGCTGAAGTTGAAATTGAATCCTGCACCAGGTACCAGGCAGGTTCTCGTTATGTTTCTTTTCCTTTAAGCCAAACTGCGGCACAATCACTGTATGGGATTCAAGGGTTGATGTCGGAAAATAAGTTACTTGCATACAAATACAGAATCTGATGCAAGAGAATGAACATGTTTCTGGGTGGTGAAACAACACAGGGGGGTCTCTAATGCAAAATGGTGTAAAGAATGAAGCCAGCAAATATGCGACCTGCCATACTGTGGACTTATGCTTGTGTGAAAAGGAACTCATGTTCATCATGTGAGTGAGAGATTTTTGCAGAAAAATTTGCTCATTTTTCAAGAGAGCAAATGAGATTCATTACTGCTCAGTGTGTGGTGTGACAGCCTAGCACTGCTCACACATCCAGAAACATGCTGGATGCAGCCGCCTCTGTTTGCAGTGTTGCCTTCCTCCACAGCACCCAGCACCGTTGCCAAGCAACCCACTAAGACTTAGAGACAACTAATAAACGATATGTCTTCACTGGTGAAACAGAAGCACCTTAACATACCAAGAAAACAACTGTGCCTTGTTGCACATTCACCTCTCCCCCAGAGTTATACCATTTGTACTTCTCACTTTTTATGATCTCACTAGTTTCTCCAATAGGAAAGCCACTCAGAAAAAAAGCTTTGATTAGTTGTTGGTTTTATTGTTATTGTTAATTTAGGATTTTAAAATGTGCACAGCTTTGTCCAAATGTTTTTTTTTTCTTCATGTCATTCTGATCCAGCCAGGAATGGTTTGGTGTATAAGGTCATACCACCCTGGTATATTACACTCTCATGTCTCATGTTAAATTTTGTTGTATATTTTAACAATTGATTCATTACACATGCTCGAATAACAGTGCATAATGTCATCAAAAGCAACCAAATGATAAAAACTGTATCATATTATCACTTTATTATATTTTAATACATTACAAATATGCAATATGTCATTTTATATATGTGTTTACCACGCAGGAGGGTGTATGGAGGATTGACTCAAAACAATCCCTACAAGGCCCATACTGATAGTAATGCAAAGGTGATGTATTTTTACTCGGTTTTAGACAACAGTGGAAACAGAAGAAGGCTCAGAAGAACAAGTGCTAACAGGCTTTCACTCCAAAAAAACATTATCTGTTCAGCAAACTGTTGCTTTTGCGCTAACGTTTTTTTAAAGACACTTAACAAGTTTAGTCCTCAGGAAGAGTTTGCGTGTGACCTGGCTCTCTTACCTCCAGGGATGAAGGGTTTGTAAGGGGCTGCAGGGGCTGCATGGGCTGCATGGGCTCAGGAGGGTGGGGCTCTGGCATGTGGGTGACAAACTGTAAGAGCAAGACATGGTCACATGGTTTAGTGCGCTGGCTCAGCAACTTGGCCCGTCGGTGTCTGTCATCCATCAGCATCAGAGCTTTGGTGTAAGGTTAGAGGTTGACGCCCGCCTCTCTCTGGCTGACATCACCACCAGCCGATGGTGACAGACTCTCACCAGCTGCCAGAGCCAAAGCATGTCTGATAGCACTGTTTTTGCTACAGGCTGGCTGGATGCATCACTGGATGCATCTGATTAGCTGGCTTCTAATCTCATGTGGGCTCTTCCACAACAGGAAGTCAGCAGCCGCTTGTCACCAGACAGGAAATTTCAGCACCCAACACACATTTACTGAACAACTAATGCAATCTTTAACAGTGTTAGGGGATGTCTAAGATCAGATTAAACTAGGTTCAATTTCCTACAATTAAAAAAAAGAAGAATACACTTTGAGTTCCTGTGCACCCAAACCTGAAGAAACAAATACCTGAACAGTACTATCTCTGATTAATATCAACCACCACTTCACACCTTAATGCACCATTTTTGCATCAAAACCTGCACGCTGAGCTCTCTCAACATCCTGAAGTCTATATCTCTCTCATGCTGACAGAGTGCGTGAAGCGTTTTTCTATCGATTTCGCTTCTCAGATTTAAGCTCTGCCTTAGGGGTTCCACAAAGCTGCTATTGTCTCTGTGCTGCAGAAGCTTCTCAGTGCTAAACACAGCACTGGCTACCACAGCACTAATGAACATGTTGTCATAGTAATACAGGGTGGATGGTAGGAAAAACAACTCCTTGCACAAAGACTCCTCTTTCTGTAGTGTCGGCTCATAATTAAGCAACACATGCAAGTCATTGCGCTGTATTTCATTTTGACACATCTTCTTCTTAAGACCCTTAAAGCAAAGCCCTCAGAGGTGCTTGAGTGAGTAATCGTCTATCATTTCCATATTGCATTTCAATTCTGCACTCTTGTCCAGAGTGTAAACAGAGTGGAAAATCTCAGACTGACTCATTGCTGGCATTTGCACTGATTTTCTGCTTTTCCTAGATGTTCAGGGAGACTGGTATTCAGAGCAGTGGTAGCTACATCCCTTTAGATGACAGCTGGATTGTCTTTACTGCAAAAACTACAATCATAACAAGCCAATTATAATTGTATTCAGACTTATCGGCTTCTTATTATTCCAAGATACGTTATTCATATTGCTCTCTGTAGCTTATAAGATCTAAAGTGTCAGTAAGAATCACAAAACAAAGTCCTAAATCTCAAAACAGGGAAATTGCTGAAAGACATTATTCCTAAATACATACAAAAGACCCATAAAAAGGCAAATGTATAGATTTTAGAGCCCTTTTTCCCTAAAAAGTTGAAGAGCACAAGTCTCCACAATACGTCATTCTGAATACTAACTTCTGGTAGTGGTTTTGTTCAGTGGGTGTCTCAGCTGATGCATCCATCCAGCCATCATTAAGACCCTGAACCCCTCCCTGCTTGCAAAGCGTGAAACCTCCTCTGTATGTCAGCACGGGAACAGAAGCTGAGGAGTGCCTAAAAATGAAATGAAACCAACGCATGCTCAGCTGAGATTGTCCACAGAAGAGGCAGATGGATGGATGGATCAGAGGATGATGAGGATGCGAGAAGAGAGCTCCTACGCCTTATGGATTAGCGTCTAGTGGGCAGCAGGAACCCC
>VUQI01019389.1:0-17321 GCA_015106735.1 Paratilapia polleni | reverse complement strand
ATCAAACTCTGACGGTACTTTTCTGCGTTTGTAATTCCATCAATTTTGATAAGATCTCCAACACCACTGGCTGAAATGAAGCTCCAAACCATGACAGAGCCTCCACCGTGTTTTACAGATGGCAAATTTCAAATTTGGATTCATCACTCCATTAGACCTGTTGCCACTGATTTTCTGTCCAGCTCTTGTGTAATTTGGCATACCTCAGCCTTTTCTCCCTGTTTCCCTTCCTTAAGAATGGCTTCTTGACAGCCACCCTTCCACTGAGACCATTTCTGATGAGGCTTCAGTGAACAGTAGATGGATCAACTGAAGGACCAGATGCATCTCTCAGGTCCTGTGTCAGGTCTTTGCTGTTTTTTTTTTCCTGTTTTTAAGGACATGACTTTCAGATATTGTTCATCTGCTGTAGATAGATCTTGTTGGTGCAAAAATATTTTTTATGCTTGCAAACTGTTATTTTTGGCATTTTTCATAGATTCAACTAAAGAAATGGGAACAAATTATGTGTTTTTGCAACAGGCTGCTAGTAACAAAGTGCCTAAGGATACAATTGAAAACCACAACACTGGTTCATCCCTTGCATTAGGTGCCTTTTTTTTTATGCTTGAATGATTCATAGGTCAGTGTTAAGAGGCTTAAACAAAAAGCATTCCTCTGAAAATGGTCAGGTACAAGCACTGGACTGAAAATGAGTGAAAAATCAGCCAATGTCCAAAGAAAAACCTTTAAAAGACCTTTATAAACTTGGAGAACTATTGCTCAAGAGCACTTTAAAAAAATACAAGACAATCTGCCTCCATGGAAGCAAAATATAAAGAAATGAGGGGCAGCTCAAGACTTTGGCACAATACTATAGATTCCACTTTAAGGGGGTACTTTAATAATACATAAATCCATATTTTGCCATTCAGCTGCAGTTGTGTTTCTTCATCTCTATGCTGGATTATCCAATGGGCATTCTGGGCACAGGCTCAGGGCCCCATCCAAACACAACTTAAAAGATTTTTTTTCTCTTGAAATTTAGGGCTTGATGTTTTTATTACCAAAAACATAGGTATGTTTATTTTTCATGCAGGTTAGAGGATTTCAAAGTGCCTTACAGACAATAAGGTGATAAGACATCAGGAGTAATAAAACAAATATGCAATAAGCAGCAATTTTAAATAAAATTAAAAAGAAAAAACAAAAAAAAAAAAAAAAGAAAAAGAAAATGCAATGAAAAGAAATACACCATAAAATCAAATTCAATGTGCCATAGTGAAAAAGCTCCAATCACAGAATAAAATTAAAATAATGCAATTACAAGGTAAAATCCAAAATAAAACAGCAATAAAAGGTTAAATTAATTAAAACACTGAAAATAAATCACTAAATCAAAATAATCTAAGTGATGTCAAATTCAATTCAATTCAATTTTATTTGTACAGCGCCAAATCACAACAACAGTCGCCTCAGGGCTCAAATGCACATACTCATTCAAAAGTCAGGCTGAAGAAATAGTTTTTAATTTACAACACTTCCAGCTCCTCTCAGGTTGTTCCAGCAGCTCGGGGCATAAAAACAGCCTTTCCAAATGTTTTGAATGTTGTTGATGGTCAAATACAGTAGTGTTATGGAAGGAGGAGGACAGGAGATCATTAGGCAGACACCAGGAACCCAACGGGGAGCAGAGGAGGGAAAGCGAGAGAGACAAAGGAGAACAGCTGTGTGTGAGGACACTTGAATTAAACAATATTATCCTCATAAGACGAGGCACCTTGAGGCTAAAGTTGCATTGTGATGGATACTTTTTCATTTTCCAGTGAGGAGCAGTGCTCTCCGTAATGATTTAGAACTATTCTGTATGTCTAATAACTGAAGGAAAAGGTTGGCCGGGGCTCATCAGTCACTTGTGCCCAGGGGTCTTTAACTTGATCCGGGCTTGGTTGACGTCACAGCTGCTTGTGCAGATTCAGTATCCTTTGCTTTTAGCTTAAGGAGAGGACAAGTCCTGTCCACAGTTGTTCTTTGTTGCATTTCTGAACCTCATAGTCAGTCACTCTTAGGGAGACATTGTGCACTTCCTGCTAAACCTCTTGTACAGAAACTGGCTGCACTTCAGTCAGGGGCATAGCAGTGAGAGGATCTAAAGAGCCTATTGAAGCTTGCTTCTAGACAAAAAAAATAAATAAATAAATCACCATTTTCTTAAATACCACATTGATAAGTGTGCCAACTTACAGTCAGCATTTATTATTCTTTCCCAGCCTTACTGACGTAGTTTGATCATCTTTGTAAAGTTTACTGCTCTGCTGCCAGTACCACCCATAGCTAGATTGAGACTTTGGGTTAACAAACAGTTGTGGTACTGCTTAGCAGAATTGCTGCTGTAGGCCAGGAGTAGTTGTAGATATATCCTGGGTATGTTGAACTTGCTTTGTAACAACCCCTGGAAGTGATCTAATGGCTGCATTTAAGAGGTGGGGGGGTTACATATATTAGGCTTGAAATCTATAGTACTTAATTTCCAACTCAAGTTAAAATTTAAGAGATCCAATTTATTTAACACTTTAAAAGCACACAAAAATTAGAAGTTAAAACCCACAGACCCTCTTAATCACACAAAGGGAAAACAAGCATGGTGAGCGATGCCACACTGGTTGTTTCTGTTTCGAGCCATCTTGATGTAGCCTCCTTCTCCAAACAGTTGGCCCCAGCTACAAATAAAGCACAATTAGTCGTAAGCCTAAATTAAGGAAACAGAGATCCAGCTATTATCCAAAAACACTTCTGCTCATCTCAGAATAACCTGTTTTTGACGAGCCAGTAGTCCTGTCCATTCTCGGTGCCGTAACCCACAACCAACACAGCATGGTTGACTTTCTGAGTGCACGCGTTGTCCATGTACACGCCTGTCAGGTTACATGAAGGAGGTGCACAAGGCAAATATAAAGAGACCCGCCTAAAACCCAACCAAGATTCAATTTGCACAGTTTAAAAAGTAACCAACCATGACGGTAGAAGTGAAACTGTGGCCTGGAAGCATCAATTACAGCAGAGATGGGGCCGACAAGAGCCACTGCCTTCTTCAGTGCAAATTCATCCCCCCTTGGTAAGCAGTAGTACCCTGAGCAGTTAGCAGCCCAATACAGTGGGTTGTACTTGCACTGATCATGCTAAAAGGGATAGTCAGTTGAGTTAGAAGCTTTGACATGAGATCGGCATCTAGTTTTAATCAGAGTCTATCTACAAATGGTTTGAGACTCACCTTTCCAATATAAGGGTAAGAATCTTCAGAATTAATGCCTTTGTTATCAATGACATACTTAAAGGCACTTGCTATGAAGCCACCATTGCACCCACGGTTGCCATGCTCTGTGGTGCAGTCTATCAAATTTTGAGTACTGAGGGACCTCAAGACACCTTTAGATTTTTTAAGCTGCCCCTCCAGAGCTCCAGCTGCACTGAAGGCCCAACAAGCACCACAAGAACCCTAAAAGAAAGGTTGCTTATGACAGTTCAGAAGTACAGATGTTCAGGATGACCAGGCAGAGCCTCACCTGTGTTTTGACTGGAGTTACCAGGCCTTCATCCCTCCAGTCGACTGAAGCTGGCAAAGAACTGTTGACTTTTATGGCACTTGAGGCAACAGTCTCCAGGTCAGATGGTACCCTAGTGCCTGTGAGTATGCTAGTGATCTCATCAGGGGTCTGCAAGCAAGAAGAAATTACACATTCCACCATGGTCAAGAGTGATAGCTTGGATGGTAAATGGACTGGTACTTATATAGTGCTTTTCTACTCAGTTTTGAGTACTCAAAGCACTTTATACTACATGCCACAGTCACATTCATACAGCACTTTTATCTATACTTAAGCACTTAACTAACATTCACACTCAGATGAATGCATCAGGGCAATGCATGGTTCAGTATCTTGCCCAAGGATACTTTTGCATGCAGACTAGGGAAGCCAGGGATCGAACCACTGACCTTCCGATTAGTAGAAGACCCGCTCTACCTCCTGAGCCACAGCTGCCCCAATCAGCAGTATTGTAAGGTCTGGTCACAGAAGTGGGTCCATAGGTTCATTATTTAGTCTGCCATAATGATCCACAGAGCAGTTTGGGGAAAAATGCTCACCATGTCTCCCAAGTGGTTCACTGCCAGTTCATAGGTGTGCAGGTCCAGAGAAGCTTCCAGGTTGTGGAGATTAATCATTTCCAAATTCATTTCCCAGATCAGTCTGCGTCCCAACTCCTCAATCTGGAACATTTAAGTTAACCATATCCTCAAATCTTTGTGGGAATACAGACATAGGTGTAATATTAAGGTTTATGGGCACACAGTAACTAGGATTAGGTTCTCTTTGGGCTAAAAAGCATCAGACATCCATAGTGTTTGTGTAATGATGATAAACAAAGGTAATTTCTCTTCTAGACTTAAGTTCTTAAAGAGGCTTTTATGCTTAAACTCAACTCATCTAGAGACTCATACATAAGCTGACTATTAGGACCGGAAACATTCATTTTAAAGTGACTCCTTTAACAGGATCAAAGCACCTTGGTTTTTACCTGATGAGAATATATTTTCTTATGCACTTTCTTCCATAGCTCCCAGTGTCGATCTGTTTGTGAACTGATATCAGACACTGCAAATCCACACATGATGGTGAAAAGCAAGCTCCAAATCATTTTCAGGATCTGGAAAAAGCAGAAAACTTCAGCCAACAAGAGTCAGAGAAGGCAAATGGTTTCTAACAGACTGCACCATGGCTCCTGCTTTTAAATGGGCAGTGGTAGCAGCAGAGTTTACAGGTGATATCAATTTACATTTAGAAGCAGCTGAAGTATGTTAGAGATATTAGTGAGTGCCCAGCACTGAGAGAAGGTGAATTTTGAGCAGTCCACATGTTTGCAAATAAATAAATACATAAATTACATGCAGTTCCGATTATTTGACAAACTGGGAAAAAAAACAGCTTTATCTAAAACTGTGATCATGCATTTCCCACCTGTCTCACTGCACACCTGCAAATAATCAAACCTGCATTAACTGATTTAATTGGTTGCTTGGTCAGAGGAGAATGGCCAGAGTGCTCCGAGCTGATAGGAAGGCAACAGTAACTCAAATAACCCCTCGTTACAACCAAGGTATGCAGAAGAGCATCTCTGAATGCACATGTCAAACCTTGAAGCAGATTGGCTACAGCAGCAGAAGATCACACTGGGTGTCACTCCTGTCAGCTAAGAACAGGAAACTGAGGCTACAGTTTGCACAGGTTCACCAAAATTGGACAATAGAAGATTGGGAAAACGTTGCCTGGTCTGATGAGTCTTGATTTCTGCTGCGACATTCAGATGGTAGGGTCAGAATTTGGTATGAACAACAAGAAAGCATGGATCCATCTTACCTTAATAGTGTAATGGTGGGGGGGATATTTTCCTGGCCTACCTTGGCTCCTTATTGCCAACTGGGCATCGTTTGAATACCACAGCCTACCTGAGCATTGTTGCTGATATTGTCCATCCCTTTATGACCACAGTGTACCCATCTTCTGATGGCTGCTTCCAGCAGGATAACACACCATGCCATGGTTTCTTGAACATCACAATGAGTTCACTGTACTCAAATGGCCTCCACAGTCACCAGATCTCAATCCAATGGAGCACCTTTGGGATGTGGTGGAACGGGAGATTCACATCATGGATGTGCAGCCGACAAATCTGCAGCAACTGTGTGATGCTGTCATGTCAATATGGACCAAAATCTCTGAGGAGTGTTTCCTATACCATGAAGAATTAAGGCAGTTCTGAAGGTAAAATGGGGTCAAACACAGTACTAGTAAGATCTAATGAAGAGAGTGTAAGTCCATCATTCACTCTCTTTAGCTCTGTTTTTGGTCACGTCTTCAAGGAAATACCAACACTTTGGCTGAATTTCTCCTTTTTGCTCACCACCAAGATGCTACCTGTGTCTGTTGGCTTTGTGGTGTTGTGCAGGTAGTGGACCTGAGTAAAATGCAGTGATAGCAGTGATAGCAGTGAGAGGGAACCAGTAAAGAGAGTAAAGTTGTGACTGAACACCTCACAACATCTTTGTTTTTGAGAGTGTGAATTTGTGCTTAGAAATGTACAAATGCATGAGTATTTATTGTGCACAAGTATTGAGATACAATTTTTTTTTTTATATGGCACAAAACTTGATTTACATATTACATAATTATATACACATATAATTTTTTATAAATGCCTCATCTTTTGTTCACTATTTTTGACTGAACAGAAAAAAACAGAACCATCAGATGACAGTGTAAAACCTGAAAGACATTTAAATAACAAATGGCGTTATTATGTAATTTACATGTGACCCTCTTTAACAGTGTTACCAAGCACCAACTGAACTCATATCAAGCACAGCAAATAAGATATTTCATCTGTTTATTTCTTCTATTATTGCTGTGACTTTTATTAAATCTGTGAAGTTTAACATGCAGAAAGCAAAGCCAACCTTAAAATATAAATATTTAAATAAATACGTGGAGTACAATGTAGAAACTACATTACTGAATGAGAGCTGAAGTAATTTAGTATTTAGTTAGAAATTCAAAACACGAGTGAGAAAGGCTTCCAAAGCAGGTGCAGTGATGATCAGATGTGTTTTATTGCAATGTATTTTCAGTGGGTTTGACTTTCAGGGTGGCATCTTCAGGTTTGATGTTAAATAAAATACAAAAACACAAACATCTGGTATCTAATATTAATTTAAATAGCCTAAGTTCAGTTACTGGGCCATATTTTCACAGTGTAGGGTAGACTGCAAAGCTGGCGATGCCGCAGAGGTTATTCTTGTTCCGGGCGAGCCGAATGTAGCCTCCTTCTCCCCATGCAGATCCCCAGCTGAAACCACAAAAACATTCACATCCAGTTTGGAAATGTCAGAAATAATAATAGAGAGACCAGTTTACCTGTTTTTCACAAGCCAGTAGTCCTGTCCTGCATCTGTGCCGTAGCCCACGACTAGGACAGCATGATTGGTCAACTTCGGATTGCAGCTGGGTACGTTGTATAAACCTTAAAGATGCAGATACAAAAGTTTAGTAACTGAGAAAATTAAAATTCAGAGTCTGACAGTGGTATTACTGCCATCTGCTGATGATTCACACACATTTGAGTTAAACTGAATCAGGAGTTTAAGCTACTGAAATAATTTACAGGACACCGACTTTGTCATTCACACCTGGAAACTTCCAGACTGCACTTTGTACTTGATTTGCTAATAAAAAGTTGACCATAAAGTGATTTATTTCACAATATGATATAAATTTACAGTGCAATTTTTGTCTTTTACATTGACTCTGTATAAACATCACAAATGTTAACTTTTAGTACACACAGAATAGATGAGCTTTGCACCTTTTAGGCTGTGGTTGTGTAATATCATCATTTGTATTCATATTTTAGGAGTAAAAAAAGTGTTATGGTCTATGGGTTTTGTATTCCTAGTAATATATTCAAGTTTGATTCTCTGTTTAGGTTTTCTGTTCTGGTTAATCTGATCCTTTGCATTTGAATCTTTAGTTTCTCTGTCACTTAATTCCTATTGCAGTGAAAAGTTTTAGTTTTGTGTTTTTTTGCATTTGGTTTCTGTCGTGAGTTTATTATTCCTGCCTCCCCTGTGTTCCTTCTGTGTCATGTTTTAGTGTGAGTGTCTTATCTCTGTGTGTCTTTTGGGTTTGTTTCCTATTTCACCTTGAGATTGGTTGTCTTTTGTGCCTTGCTTTGAGTTTTACTTTTCCCCTATGGTTGTCTTGATTGTGCGCACCTGTGTCTCATTCCCCTCCTGTTTCCACTTCCCCTGATTAGTCCTCTGTGCGTAATAGTCCTGTCTCCCCCCTGTGAAAGCATCTGTGTTACCTCCCAGTGTATTCTCCTCTGTGTGCCTTATGCTCTCTTGGAGTCCATTTATTTCTGGATTTTAGTTTTGTTATTGTGTTGGACTTTGTTCTCTGCAGTTGGACTACAACTTAAATAAAAGGTTTGCTTTTTGTTATTTCCTGTCTGCCTGGGTCCTGCATTTGGGTCCTTTCATCCTGCAAACACCAGAAAAAGATCCACTGCTGAATCAAAAAAGACTCGCTGACAAATGTTATAGCATTTTTTTCTTTTTATATACCTCCTCTGTTTATTTTTCATATTTTTATTTTGAGGGATAAATGCATTTGGGAGGTACGTGTCCCCTGTGTCTTCCCTGAAATCTACACCTTTGGAGGTGAGAATACTTCAGAGTGAACCACAGGTCCTGGAAGAGCTTGTTGTGCAGAACAAATACAAAAGAGACATGTTTAAACCAAAGAAAATGATTGTGTTTAGGATTGTTTTTTTTTTTGTTTTTTTGGAAAAACACCTTAAGAAAAATGAAAATACCAACATATCTCAATCACATCTGTATGATAACTCCATCCATCCATTTACCCATAAATGTTGTTCACCTGATACATTTCACTACAAATACAGTTTTCTGATTTACTCCTGAAACCAAAACATGGGCTCAATGCTGCTAATCCAGAGTCCATGCATAAAACTCCCATATTTTGAAGCTTTTAGCCTCACCTCCTCTGTACATATGGAAAGACTGCAGCATGGCATTCACGGCCACAGAGATCGGTCCCACTGATGCTACCGCAGTCTGCAGCATCTTCTCATCTCCTTGTGGAAGGATGTGGAAATTGGAGCAATAGCCAGCCTTTCCCTGGACAGAATAGCGACATTTCCCGTTCTGCAGACAAAATTAGACATTTTTCTAGTTTATGTGTAAATATTAAACAATATTCTACAGTGTCTTACATACATTATTCGAGGACTTCAAAGTATTTGGAAAATTGTGCTGTTTTAATTTTCTTTTAAGACATTAAAAAGCCTGGTTTAATGCTAGCCACCATAAAGAAAGAATCAAGAAATAAAAAACAATACATGTTGAAGCACCATGGCAGTTGCACAGTTGTACAGTATGTACTGTCAGTTTTTTCTGACTACAGTTTTCTTTGTGTGAGCTGAGGATGACCTGGTGTTCGTAGGGATAAAAGCTCTCCGAGTCGACACCTTGGTTGCGAATGATGTAGCTGTAGGACTTAGTGATGTAGCCTCCTCTGCAGCCGAGGTTTCCGTCCTTGGTGCTGCAGTCCACCAGGTTCTGTGGACTCAGGGAAACAAGGACCCCCGTTCGCTTCTTCAACTGGCCCTCCAGAGCTCCTAAAGAGCTGAAGGCCCAGCATGACCCACATAACCCCTTAAAAAAGGAAAACATTAAGATTTACTGCCACTGTTTTCACTGGATTGTGCTTATTAATTTCCCTTTTTTAAAAACAAAAAACAAACAGCTGATCTTACCTGGTTTCTTACAGGACCCACCAGGCCAGCTTTCCTCCAGTCCACACTCTGAGGTACTGATGAGCCACTCACTCCCTTAAAAGTGCCATTTGCGAAATTAACAGCCTCCTCCAGCTTCAAGCCATTCAGCTTCTCATTGATCTCCTCGGCTGTCTTGAGGGGGAAACGAAATGGCAGCGGTAAATAAACTGAAAACACGGCAATGCTTCACGATTAGATATTACCTCTGAGCAACAGTATTGTTCTCAGCTTTGGACTCACTTGACACTGAATGTGTAAATACAGCACTGTAAGAACACAGTGAAATAGATCTCACCATGTCACTGTGTTTAAAGGCCATCTACAGCTGAAAAGCCTTTCATAAAAGCAAATCGAAGCACTGAAACAGCTCCACTCAATGAACTCTTGATTGTATATGATTCTGTTCCTGTCTATCATGAATTTTGTACTTGGCATTAACAAATCTCTGCTGCAGGCACCGGCTGTTTGTTTGCACTCCATCACCATCACACCATCACCTCTGTCTTCAAAGAAAGAACACAAAATACTCCTTATTACTGTGCCACAAAAGGTCCAGCATCTTGCTACTCATTTGCTGCATGCTGTATTCATTTGTAGCACGTGTGACTCTGTGTCATTTTATTGATCATATCACCTTTAAAAAACATTTATTACCCCTTACATGCGAGTACGTTTCAGCTGCCTCACATTATTCACCCAGGCTACCGTAACACTCTGTCCTTTGACAGCGGGCCAAAAGCTTGCATGTGTCCCAAACATTTCTGCCAGTTTCCTGCAGAGAGCCAACACGCCACGCCCATCCAGGCTTTACCGCTCGGGTTTCCTGTAGTTTTAATCAAAATAAAAAAGACCTCCTTCCTTATGATGCCTTAAAAATGCGATTCCTCACCCGTTTATGCATCTTTTTATCCCTCAAGCATTAATTTAAAATCTTATCCATGCATGGACAAGAAAACAACACTGTGAAACTGACGTATTGCTCTCATGTATCAAGGTTTTTGCACCTTGTGTTGCTGGGCTTTTGGTGTGCTTTCAAGTTGTTTTAAACATAAATAATAATAAATAATAAATGGGATATTAGTTATTAGTTCATCTTACATTTCAAAGCAAAATATTTTATTATGTTTATGTAAGTCATGAATGAGCCACAATGGCACACCACAATTCTACTATTATTCTATGTATTCCCATCATTATGTAAGGGTTTTCATGTACATAAAAATAAGCGTCTTGATTGTCCAGGGCTGCCCCAGCCCATACTGGATTAAATTAATCTGATTGTATGAAGGGAGATTAGAGCCGCTCTATAGGTTAGGGTTTAAATTAAGCCGGCGGGATGCAGGTTTATCTGCGGATTAACAGTGGTGGTCATTCATATCCATCTTGCACCAGCAAAAGATCAATGTGCATGAATGCACTTGAGGTTATGATGCCAACCATTTACTATGTTTACATGGTGCTCAGTGCTAAAATGTTTGCATCCAGCAGAGGTCTCTCAGATACACTTCTGTGAGTGATCACTCCAGTCTGGTGCTGTAATTTGTAGTGTTCAGTTTAACAGGAAACTGCTGCATGATTTTTGTTTTTGTTATCAATATTTCTGTTATCATCAGCTGTAGTGAGTTATGAGTGTGATATATGTAATAGTTTGTTACATATTGGTTAATACATGAGAGAGAGAGAGAGAGAGAGAGAGACTCCAATCCCATCAGTGCAGGGATTTTCGACTTTACACAACTCGACAGTTGTATAAATGTGGCTGCCAAGGTCATAATCATAATATATACTGGAGAGGACCCAACCCCTAATATTAAAATATATCTGAAAAACTTCACAATGTGCCCCTCAACGTGCTGAAATCAAAATATAATTCAAAGATTTTCCTGTTCAGGCAACCGTGCACTGCAAACATAATTATAATAATAACTAAACAAATTACTGCTATTATTCTGGCCGGTTCTAGTGTTACAACACGTTTGTTGTAGTGGTGTTGCCACCAAAACAACACTACTACACAACTGCTCCGCAAATAGTCCACATACGCTGCAAAGTCAGCATAGACACGAGGTTATAGCCACGTCAGACGGAGGATGACCAGAATAAGACGGGTGAAGCTGGACAGCTTTCGTTTGGATGAGAAAACAACACGACAAATGAAGTGTGTGAATGCTGTTTATGGTTACACTGTGAAGCCAGCTGTGGTTAAAGTCAGCAGTTACTACACCAGACAATAAGAGCCTCTATTTTCTAGTAGATGTCACTTCCACTTTAAGTAGAATTAAAGTTAATACCACACTATCTGATCTGATCCTGTATTTGTTTCTTTTCTCATTATTGCTGCTGCTTGTGTTACTATTTGTTTGTCCAGCACTGAAATGTTTTTTTTTTCTTACATTTGGGTATATTGGTCACTGGCTGCAGACTTAGATTTGTGTTTTTTAGATAATTTAATGCAATTCCATCCATTAGTATTAAAGCTATTTTAATGTTACTAGTGAATGACTCCAGAATAGCATGCCTGTCTTGATTGGGATCCAATGTTAGAAAGTTTAGACATCCTGTCTTCTCAGCAGAAGTCTGTTACGCTGCAGCAGGATCCTACCATGTCAGCCAGGTGGTTCAGTCCCAGCGTGAAGCTGTGTTTTCCCACTGAAGCCTCCTGATTGTGTCTTAACACCAAGTGCATGTTCTTCTCCCACACTGCTCTCCTGAAGTCGATCTCAGTCTGAAACACAAATGCTGACTGTCTCATCGAAACAGTGCCTGTATATGTGGCAGCAGAGAGAAAATGTTCATTTAAGGCCTACCTGATTATCATAAACTTTGCCATGTTTGATTTTCCACTCTTCCCACAATTTGTTCACAGCAGGCGAAGAATAGCTGAGGACCAGGAAGGCTGAAAGCAACATGGCACACAAATTGTGCATCCTGAAAAGGAAAAAAACCCCAAAATAAACACCAAAAAACAGAATGGGTCATTTTATATAAGCAGATGTGACCCTTGCTTAATTCAACTAATCACTTAATTGGTTAATTCTGATAATTCAGTTCCTCAATTGCTATATTTTGGTGCATTTCTTTGTATTTGTGTTGCAGTGAACTGAACATCTTTGGCATTGGACTGCTAGTAGGACAAAACAAGAAATACAGTGTGTAGAATGTTACATTCTGTATGAGTTTTACTGCATTATATAATCTATGTGAAGGGCTGGTATATAGAAAAAAAAGTAAGCTATGAGTTGGAGAAAATTATAGCCAAGCACGTAAAGGACCTCAAGCTGCTTTTGGCCTAAAATTATAATAAATTTTAAATATGTTAGTGTCAAAAAAAGGATGGAGCCTGACAGTAAAAGTATTTTTTGTTTAAACTGAAAAATGTAAAAGTTCAGAGTTCTGAGAAGACCTCAGTTTGTTTAGGAAAATATTCATGAGCTGCAGCTCAGGGTTACAAAACACTGCAGAGTTGAAAACAAGTGAATCGAAGTCTGCACTAAGCACTAAGAAAAATGTATAAAACTCAAACAGAATATGAGAAACTTTTAGACATTCAGAATATAAACTCCCTCGGTTTTCATCACCGTTGAGCCTGAAAATCTTCACATAAACACATTAAGCGTGGTTAGTATTTGGTGCACACCTCAGACAAAGTCCACAACCAACACGCTGCATGTAACATTAAACCCAGTCTCCAAAAGAAAGCACAAGAGCAAAGTGTAGCCTGTAAAACGTTGTGCTAACTAAGAATTAGAAACATGATTCTAGTCTATAGCGTAGACATCTGAAAGATTACTTCACCACAAAACAGAGAAGTTCAAACTGCAACCTTACCGTAATCTCTGAGTTTCTTTCTCAGCATCCTGCCCGCCCTCAGATGATTATCCACATATTATCATAAACTTTAGCAACCGTTTAATTTAATCAGCCAAACAATCTAAACACAGTACTACAAGTAAGAAGAAGAGGTATTCACTCACCTTGCTGCAGAATGATCTTGGCCAGGAAGAAAAATTCACCCGGTTTGAACACACTAAGCCACACCAGTAAAAGAGGAAGTCTGGTTTCCTGATGCAAAGGTTTTTTGTTTTTTTTTTAGCTTGTCATGTGAACCTAATTTACAACCAGCTGCAGATGCACAGAATAAACTCCCAGTATGAGAGGTGCAACTGGCAAAAGTTAAAAGATAAAAATACACCTAAATGATACTGCTTATGGAGGGAAATACGTGCAAAATGAAAACATATCAGGATAAACTGGTAGAAATGAAACTGCAGAAACATTTTTGTAGATCAGGATGAATTTTTTTCAGTTAATTATTACACTGAATCATATTTTGACATACAGTAGCTGTTAACTGAAATGAAAAGAGGACACATGAGCTTAATTTATTATTCTGCCAAAACCAAAAACCAAAATCCAGATTTACTGCTAATGATGCTAATTTAAATCGAATTACACAAGCTCAGACTGAGTGTGTGTCTGTGTGAGTCTGTGATAAAAAGCTCTCACTTTATGCGGTTTATCCATGTAGGCTCTTCACTTTCAGACATGCTGGATTTATAGAAGCCTCAAACAGGAGTGTCTAAAAATGTTCTCTTTTCTTTCTCAATTCTTGGTCTCAAGGTTGAGCAAGAACTCAAGAACTGGTGCATTCTTGCTCAAACATTTTCTTTTGTGTTCTTGAATTTAACACGAACTTCCTCACCAGTGCCTCTTGGGTCTATACCCTGTTTACACTAAAATCTAACAGTTTAGCGTTGTCATATCAAAGCACCAGACAGAACTAAATATAAGTAAACAACTATCAGATGCACCTCGAGCTGATCACTCAAACTGAGGTCTCCTCATGTTTGCCAGAAACACCTCATCTGGGTGTCCAAGAGGCATCCTGGTCAAATACCCAAACCATCTCAACTGGTCCTTCTGATGCAGAGGAGCAGCGGTTCTATTCTGAGTCCCTCCTGAATAGGATGACGAGGTGTCCCACATTATGTAAGACAGCAGTTTTACTCTCTTGTCCCTTGTCAATGTGAGACAGTGTCTCACATTATGATTGGAAATATGTCTTCCGAGCCGTGGAGTTGAGCCAAAGTCTGGCTTTCATCCAAAACCTCAAGAAAACACAGGTTCATCCCCACTGAAAGCCAAAGATGATCACAGGACAGAGCAGCAGCTAAAATAGCAGTTAACAGTACATGGGGTGTAAGAAGGCTATCGTATAAGACCACACGAAGAAGACCCACTTTTTTATTTTCTGCTTGTTGTATTTACTTAGTGAGGGTGTTGAAAATGTTGTATTCAAACAAAACTGAGCATAGTGTCGGTTCTGAAAGGCCGTGGAGTCAAGCTCAGCAAGCAATCCTGACAGACTATCTGATCTCACATCCTGTTGGCAAATCTCATGGGGGACATGCTATTTAAGCCGCTTTAGCCTGCGTGTAGCTGCCGCTGCCTGTGCAAGCCACTTTGCAACCCACCCCTACCTCCTACATTTCAGGCTGTTTATGCTTTTTTTCTGTGAGGTGGTTCTGCTTTTATTTTCCCTGCCTTTTGGCTTTCCATGCATAAAGCCACACTGCAAAAACTAAATTACTGAAGCTGGAATAACAATCTTACATACTTTGCGTTTTAGCTGGGTATGTGAACTTTTCAGACTACCTTTATTAGTTAGGTGTCCAACATTGTACCACACAAATATACTCTTTGCTGCACATTTAGACTGTTGGGATTTGATCTAAGGGTGATCCCAGAGACCCTTCAGACACCCTTGGGAGGAAGCTCGAAATAGCCCATACATGTATACTGTATATGTGTATATGTTCTTGAAACATTTGCTTCTTTTAGTCCTCGACAAAGAAATCTGGGGCTTGACTGGCAACAGACTGTGTGGTGCCCCTTTTAACAGACACATTTAGTCAGCTAGCCGCATTGGGCGACACATTATAGACAGGTTTTACATGGTGATGATGCCTCTTAGCCGATCACCATGTGAGCTGATTGCCTAAGAGGCATTTTAAGTGCATTTTTTTCTAAATGTAAATAGGGTCACCACAATGTAAAACAACAAAAAATGAAAACAAAACAAAACAATAAAAATACATTTTATTATTATCTTAGTGTATTTTGTTTATTTTTTGCTTTCACTGATTACAGTGGTATTGGCAGATGTAAGCTGACGCTGTTGATGATTATACAGTTGTTGGTAAATAAATAGCGTGCCACAAAATCCTCTTAGGAAGACAAACGGATCAGAATGTAAAGAACAGATGTGTGTGCTGATCATCATCGACTGCAATGTGAATAAGTCAGAATGAATGGTAAACTGAGAGAGGAGGGATTAGAGGTTAGGATACTGTAGCGTATACCGTGGCCAGTTGGTGACCGAGTCATTCTCTGTCTTTGCTCTTATTTCCACTCAGCTTTCTGTACAATAATGTAAAAACCCAGAGACATCACAGTGGTCTCCACAGTGGAGACCCGCAATGACGAAACTATATGATGAGAATCAGACAGAAGGACATTATGCAATGAGGAACTTTGATGTGGCCTTTGCTATTTTTGGTCTTCATCTCTGATCTGTCCTCTTCCTGAATGCTGGGTTGGACGCAGTTTTGCTGATGAATGCAGGTTCCTTAAGGTGGCAGATGGTAAGTTCCTGACTCAGCACACTCTTCTTCTGCGGTGATTGTGCATGTTTTGTGTCATTGCATCTCATAATGTTGCAGCTGAGCAGAGAGGGAATTCAACTCCTGACTCAAACACCTGATTGTTTAGTTTTTGTTTTGTTGGCTTTCACTGAATCCAGAGGGAGTGCTTTCAAATTTCAGCAAGTTCTTTGCAAAATACAATTAACAAGGGGGGCAGTGTGGGTGTAGTTAGCAACTAAAACTCAAAATGCAGAAAATCATTTACACCTGTTATGTTTTCCCAGCTCACAGTCGATTAAAGGAGATTTATTCAGTTACAGAAAAGAAAACAGTCAAATCATCTTGCCTATTCAGCAAGTTTTAAACCAGAGAATATGTTACAGCCCACCTCTTATTGTTAAGACCAAATAAAAATGCTAATTTTGAATATTAAATTTAAGCAATCTGTTTCTGAGGCTGCTTGGGGAACCTGTGTCACTTTCATTTTGTGTCTCAGCCACCCCTAAACAGTGCATAACAGCCTGTTGTGTAATTACATGGACATGGGATCATGGCAAATGGGATCACTGAAAAACACAAAGGATTTGTATATTTACATGAACTATAGTCTGACCCTTCACTGATACCATGAATATGTGGAAATATGGTGAGAGTCAGTGACTGATATTCATGAAATCTACCCATGCAAGTGCTGATCAAACTTAATGCTTGGTCCAATAAGTGGATATAATCTACTTTGATGCATTTAAAGTCTCTGCAGAAGAGCTTCTTGTGTGTCAGACCAGAAGCAGTCAACTTTCTGTCATGATGAGTATTCTGTCTACAAATAATAGACAACTTAGCTTAGCATATCTTTGTTACTAGCAGCCTGTCACAAAAACATATTTGCTCCCATTTATTTAGTTGAATCTATGAAAAATGCCAAAGATAACACAGATTGACAGGCATAAAATAGCATTTTTGCACCAACAAGGTGATTCCCAAAGAGCTGTTAGTCGAAAACTTGGCATATCTGTGCATGGTGTGCAGTGTGTTCTTAAAAAATTAGAGGAAAAACAGGCCTGCTACTTCTTCTTTTGTGGTGGACAAAAGAAGAAGTGGCACACATAGTTTTGATTCATTAGCAGAGTTTTATATATATATATATATATATATATATATACTTAGCACAAAACGTAAGGACATTTGTGTTTGGTCGATTATTTCTTTGTTGTAACAATGCTTATTGGCAATACATCTCATACTGTTGGAAAGCCTGTTTATTTCCCTTTAAATGGTGCCACATTT